>CATIWQ010042696.1:0-20629 GCA_949673415.1 Euphorbia schlechtendalii
CAAATAAAAAATAGCAAAGATGATAAAAATTGATTTATTAGATTGTTCAAGGTAGTCAATAAATTAATAAAATGGTTGCTGCCTGAACCATTTCTACCCTTTTGAGTGCCAAATTTGAGAGGGAGAAAAGAGTTGAACAAACATTTGAGCGCCAAATTAAATTGGAGTTCCCGCTTGGTATTAGATTGACATTAAAATAATATTAATTTGATGAGTCATTAGTCTATTTCATTGTCTATTTGTGGAAGATGAGATAGACTATATTCAATATTTAAAATGACACATCAGCTTGAAAAATTAAATAGACTATTTAGTGCAGAGGTGTTTTTTAGTTGGAAGTCTATTTATGCCTATGTGCCAAGAAAGATAAACAAATAGACTAGCTATTAAAGATGCTCTTAGATTCCTTTCATTAATATTAATCTTGATTAGCTAACAAACTTAAACACGCAATTAATTCCGCCCAAATATTTACACAGTTACAAAATTTTAGTCCATTAAAGCCTGATTTTCTTGTACTGCTGACTTAAAATTTGAGTTCATGCATTTATGATTGAAATATTATGTTTGGTTTATTTTTGTGTTATAAGTGTGTTTGTTTAATGTGACAGAATTAATTTAGTAGATGGCTGTGGGAAAAGAAGGTATAGTAATAAATACATTTACTTACATAAAAACAATGAAGCTGCTACTCTCTCCTTCAATACTCACTCTGCCCCTTTTCCTATCTTCTCTTCATTTCGGTACGCCTTTCTTATGCTAAATATTCAGCTTTGAATTTTATTCACATTCTAAGTTACATTTTCACCTTTTTAGCAACTTATGTGCTTTCAAAGCTAGTATATGAACACGTTAAATCATAAACTGAGTCGTGTTGTGTTTACATTTTATGTCGGGACCGAAGTTGCATGGCGATTTCGTCGGTAATCGCACATGGAGAGAAGAAAAGTTTCGACAAGAAAGAAGCGGCTTGCCTAGTTAAGGAGTTGAGGGACAACTTCAAATCGAAAAGGACAAAGAGTTATGAATGGAGAGTTTCTCAGTTAAAAAGTATATTAAAAATGATTGATGAAAACGAAAAAGACATCGTTGATGCTCTTTATCAAGATCTTGCCAAGCCTCCACTCGAAGCCTTCCTCGCTGAGGTTTTTTTAATCCCGTATTTTATTTCCTCTTTCAACTCGATAATCCATCAGCCGCGATTTTAATCGCTATGATTCGTTCTCAGATATCTAATGCCAAGTCCTCTTGCAAATTCGTGCTCGGAGAATTGAAAAACTGGATGCAACCACAAAAGGTAACTAACTGTAACACATTATGTAACAACATTTCCTTTTTTGCCAAAAAAAAAAATCATACTAAAAATGTGAAAATCAAAACGACGATATGCAGGTCGAAACCTCGTTATCAACATATCCATCTTCAGCAGAAATAGTTTCCGAACCGCTCGGTGTTGTGTTGGTTATCTCCACCTGGAATTATCCTTTCTGTAAGTTTATGTCTGGGCATGGGCCAGAGGTGCGACGATCAAAATGGGTCCAAATTTTTTTATTATGTTTATATTTCAAATAAAAAAAAATTCAAGGACCTTTATAATTTCTTGTTTCCCTGTATTTCCCTCGAAATGTCTGGACAGGCCTTGTTATTATGACGTGTATAAATGAGTTCCAGTGCGATCCATTTAACGAGCATATTGTTAAATGCAGTGTTGTCAGTAGATCCTGTGATAGGAGCAATAGCAGCGGGAAATGCGGTGGTGTTAAAACCATCCGAAATAGCGCCAGCTACTTCCTCACTCCTTAGTAAATTGTTCGAGAAATATCTCGATCGTTCTGCTATTCGGGTTGTCGAGGGAGCCGTTTCTGAAACCACTGCTTTACTTGACCAACAATGGGACAAAATCTTTTACACAGGTTCAATTCATCAGTCTACATACCACTACAAAATTTTCGTTATTTTTTTCCGAAAAATAACGAAATATTTGAATAGGAAGTACGAGAGTTGGAAGGATAGTAATGAGCGCAGCGGCAAAGCATTTAACACCGGTAATTCTAGAACTCGGAGGTAAATGCCCCGCTGTTGTTGATTCCGACATTGATTTACAGGTCACATTTCTAACGATCGGTTATCGTTTTTCGATTACTTTTATGCAAAAGAAATTTTGTTAATGTAATGTTAATCGATAGGTTGCGATGCGGAGAATTATCGCGGGAAAATGGCAATGTAACAATGGCCAAGCTTGCATTGGTGTTGATTATATTGTCACTACAAAAGATTTTGCTCCCAAATTGGTACAACTTCATGATCATTATTACTTTACATTCATTTCTTTAATATGTTGTTAAAAAAATATGACTATTTATAGCTAGAAGGGCTGATAAAAGAAATCGAAAATTGCTTCGGGAAAAGTCCGATGAAATCGAGAGACATTTCTTGCATTGTGAGCGTAAGACATTACAGCCGTCTACTAAAGCTGTTAAACGAGGATCAAGTGTTCGATAAAATCGTGTATGGTGGCCAATCAGATGACACCAAATTGTGAGTTTTTTTCTTCTTCAGATACATTTCTCTCATCACATTATTACAAGATCATATATATACTCAGAGAGTTTATTTCGCAGAAAAATAAGCCCCACGATACTACTTAACGTCCCGCAACACACTCAAATAATGCAAGACGAGATATTCGGTCCCCTGCTCCCTATCGTCACCGTAAGTATATCTTAGATTTTTATTCATTGAATCGATTTGAATTTATGAACGAATCGGAATGCAGGTGGATAATGTGAGAGACAGTTTTGACGTAATAAACTCGAAACCGAAACCGCTAGCAGCATACCTTTTCACAAACAAAGACAACCTTAAACAGGAGTTTGTCGAAAATGTGTACTGTGGAGGAATGCTTATAAATGACACTATCCTACATGTACGTGTCTATGTCCTTTACATACAAATTAGACTATTAAGTTAAAATATGTTACGGTATGGTATGGTATGCAGGTGACGATAGATAGTTTACCGTTTGGAGGAGTCGGGGAGAGTGGAATGGGATCATACCATGGAAAATTTTCGTTTGAAGGTTTTAGTCATAAGAAGCCGGTTTTATATAGAAGTTTCAGTGGCGACTCGACTTTACGATATCCTCCTTACACTCCTCAAAAGCAAAACCAGTTGAAGGCCCTTTTGAATAACGACATTTTTGGACTAATTGCTGCCTTTTTAGGATGGTCTGCTGATTAACTACTTTTTGTACGTCTCATTTATCAAATATTGATTCATGATTACACTTTGTAAATGTATTAAGTACAGATAATATCGTAAAATTCTTTTCTTTCATGATTCCATGGCATATTATACTAGTTCCTTTTGAGCTCAGAAGGTTAAGAATTCGAATAGGTTGTGCACAATTCTAATCTAAGGAACATTCACAATCTATGACGAGTCTTTATATAAAAAGCTACTATACTGTGAATTTTACTTATTTGGATAAATTTTAGGGGTTAAATGGTTGCACAAAAATATAAAAATGCAAATAATAAGAAAAGTCATATTTTTACATATTTGTTAAAATAATTTTAGTTACATTTATACATTTTTAGTGTTTTTTCTGAGTAATGTTTGATTTTGTTTGTATTCATTAATTTTGAATTATATATATTTTGGTTTTATAGTCTTTTATACTATTTTCACAATTTGTTCGCATTTGTCAAATTGTTTTTAATTTTTTAGCATTACAATTTTCATTTTTATTCATACAATTTCAAACTTGACTTTTTACATTTACATTTTCCCCTGCTATAGTTATTGGCGACGCTATTTCTCGCACATATTTAACATTTAACGGAATTCATTGCCCATTTTTGAAAAAACCCGACTATCCTATATCTTAAATCTCGATCTTAACCCGATGGAGGAGATAAAGAATATACAACAGTTGAAGAAACACGTCATTGCAAGAAATGTAAAACTGAAAATGGTTCCTCAGTTAAATTCCTATTCTTTGTTCACACAAAAAGCTTCTTCTAATCAACCATCACAAGACAAGCAATGCCAATCTCTTCAAATCCCAATCCCTCTTATCCAAGTCAACAATTCGTCCAATAAAAGCCCTCATCACATTTATTCATTTTATTCTTCATTCAGTCATTTCATCAAACATCTGCCCTGCATTATTAATTTCTCTTTTCAGAAACTGCAATTCTATCGTTATAAATGGGGAAATGGAAAGTAGTGGCCCTACTGATGCTGTTCCTATGTAGTGACATATTGGCTTCTAGCGGCGATCGACAGCAATGGTGGAGAAAAGCTCTTCTATCTTCAGATACGGCTGCTTCAATGATGCTCAATAGAGTTGGGTCGTCAATTGTGTTTCCACTTCACGGAAATGTCTATCCAGCTGGGTTTGTACTCAATTCAACTGATCTTAATTGAAATTCAGTTAATACTTCTTCTTTGTGAGGCTGATTTTCCGATTGCGAAATTCTAAGATGAAATAGTTGCGATTTGCAGATACTACAATGTTACAATCAATATAGGGCAACCGCCAAGGCCTTACTTTCTTGACGTTGACACAGGCAGCGATCTTACTTGGCTCCAATGTGATGCCCCCTGTCGCCAATGTACTGAGGTCAATCCAATTTCTCTTCTTTTAATTTCGTCCTTTTTCAGTTTCTTAGAATCTTCTTCATATTGTTATTGTCATGCTCTATATGTTTCAAAATTTAAGATGATGCAGTACTGAATCAGTTAATTTAAGAGGTTACCAACCATTTTAGGCCCAATTTGGGATTGATTTCCTAGGTTGCTGTCCCAAAACACTCCATTTCAGGCAGTTCCAATAACAAATAGACTCTAATTAATTATTATTATTATTATTATTAAGAGTCAAAATAATACCAAAATATAGAGCTTTTCGCGACGGCAATCCCAAAGAGGCCCTTAATTTATGCTCGAATAGCCAATGATTTATTTGAATGTGGATTGTGATGATTGTAGGCACCTCATCCGCTTTACAAGCCCAGTAGCAACCTAGTACCTTGTAAGGACCCAATATGTACATCGCTGCGCGGCGATCAAGACTGTGAAGACCCAGACCAGTGCGATTACGAGGTTGAATATGCAGACGGTGGATCTTCCCTCGGTGTTCTTGTCAAAGACTTCTTCCTTCTCAATTCTACCAACGGAAAGCGCCTTAACCCTCTTCTGGCCCTCGGGTTCGTCGTCTTTTCATTCTATTAAAGGCAGTTAGTTAGTTAGTTTAGTTCCTTTAAGATGAGATTTTGGTGTTGTGGTGCAGTTGTGGATATGATCAGTTAGAAGGCAGATCTTCTCATCCTTTGGATGGAATACTCGGGTTAGGGAGGGGAATTTCTAGCATTCCGTCACAGCTTAGCAGCCAGGGTTTGGTCAAAAATGTGATTGGACATTGTTTGAGTGGGCGTGGCGGAGGTTTTCTCTTCTTTGGCGATGACATCTATGATTCTTCTCGCGTATCGTGGACGCCAATGTCTCGCGATTTTACGTAATAATAGTACACCCTTTTCATGTTTCTTTATGGTAATAACGATTAATGTTGTTATTTATGTCTGCTTATGTTTGGTATGCCAGAAAGTACTACTCGCCTGGAGTTGCAGAACTGATATTTGACGGGAAAAGTACCGGGATCAGGGATTTACCCGTGGTTTTTGACAGCGGGAGCTCTTATAGTTACTTGAATTCTCAGGCGTATCAAGGATTAGTATCTTCTGTGAGTATTAACATCGCACATTTTTATAAAAGATTACAATTTTCTCTGTCGAATCTCTGAAACCGATATTTTTTTACTGTAGTTGAGGAAAACATTATCTGGGAAGCCTTTAACAGAAGCCGATAATGAAGACATGACCCTACCAATATGCTGGAAAGGGAGAAAGCCTTTTAAAAGCGTTCGCGATGTTAGAAAGTACTTTAAGACTTTTACTTTGAGCTTTAGTAGTGGTGGGAGGCTTAAAACGCAGTTCGATTTTCCCCCAGAAGCATATCTTATTATCTCTGTAAGCTAGTCCAACCTCTAAATCTCATATCACTTTGATATTTTTTCTCAATTTACTGCTGACTCAGCTGCTTTGTAACAATACTAGAACAAGGGAAATGCTTGCTTGGGAATTCTAAATGGTACCCAAGTCGGGCTTCGAGATCTAAATGTTATTGGAGGTAGCGTTTCTAACTCGAACTCGGAAATTTTATGCCAAAGTTTTGAACTTTGTGGTTCCATGCATTATTTATTTATGACCTTTTCGTGATATCATTGTTTTCGACAGACATTTCGATGCTGGACAGAATGGTGATATATAACAATGAAAAGCAAGCAATTGGGTGGGGTCCTGCAAATTGTGACAGAATTCCCAAGTTCAAAACCAATATATTCTAAAGTTTTATCATTCAAATGTGATCTGTAAATAACTAAGTACAGACTGTACAATACAATACCCAACAATTACTTTGATATGTTCACATTACAACTTCCTTATATTACATTTGATATAAATGAAGTTATTTTAGGAAATTTACAAATGTTGATTTGAGTCAAAACTGTCAATTTGGTAATTTGTTCTGTTCTATGATAGTGTTGCCCAGTTCATCCCCCTAAACGTATTCCTGTCTCCATCAAAATTCAGACACGTTTTTGCTTTTCTTATTACTTCTAGAAGCATACTTTTTTTTTCCTTTCTTTAATTAATAGCGTACTAATATTACAACATGAGAAGTTTCCTAGAACACATCAGTATACACTAGAGAGGCAGTGGTTGTAAGCAGGCCCATCCTCTCTACTTTTCTCGTGAACTAAAGTCAGCAATCTCAACCACCATAACATAAAGCTTTGAGATTGAGACCAGACCGCACGTGAACAGATTGAATGGACCCACATGCCAAAAAAATAATAAAAATTAAGAAAAGAATGAGAGATATGAAAAGGGTTGGGATCAAACGGGGTTGTTGGGAAGATACATGAACATGTCCTGAAGGGGCGAAAGCTGATCCATTTGGAACTGAATTTGTGAACCAAAAAGGTTGTCGTCTTGGTCGAAATTAAAACCAAAATCAAATGCATTGTGGCTCAGTAACTCGTGATTCCAACTGGGTTCACTCAGTACCTCCGAGTGGTCTGAACAACTTGACTCTGTATTCAACCTTGGTATTGAATCGGGCGAATCCATATTACACACGTTTTCGTTTCCGTACATGTTTAAAATGTTGGGTTTCTGGTCATGTTCTTCTTCTTCCATTATTTCTGGGTATTTTTTGTCGGTTTCACTTGTATCTGTGTAGTACTTCTCTAAACTCCCTTTCTTATTGTATATTCTACACAATACCCACTCGTCAAGCTGCAATGCAACGCAACGCAAATTCTATCAATCAATCTGAAAAATTAACTCAAAAAAGAGGTTGATTTAAAAATAATTAAAAGATTCCATAAATTACCCTGCGGTTAGTTCTCTTTCCAGCAGATCTATCAACATTAGCAAGACGATATTCATGCATAATCCAATTTGTTTTGATTCCTTTAGGAGCTTTACCCGCGTAAAACACCAGTGCTTTCTTAATTCCCAGTGTCTTCGGCCGACCAATGGGCTTATCAGCTCCGGTGGCTTTCCAGTATCCAGTTCCGGCTGCCCTGTTTGGCCTTGTTCCATTCGGGTATTTCCTATCCCTTGGTGAAAAAAAGTACCATTCTTTTTCCCCATAAGCTGCCATTTCTGCAAAATACAAATCAAAATTAAACCAAAACCCAGTAATTGGATTGGATTTGTTACAAATACCCAAACACCAAATCTGAAAATACCTGGAAGCTGCCATGGATCGTACTTGTAAAGATCAATCTCCGCAATAATCGGAACTGAAATAGGTTGTCCGCCGCATTTCGTACACAGGTAATGATTCACTAATTCATCGTCAGTTGGATGAAATCTGAACCCAGCTGGTAATTCCAATTCTGCCCCTTTCATTTCCACTTGCTTCTTTCTTTTTCTCTCTGGATTTCTGTAGTTTTCTTTTTTGTTGTTCTTTTCTTTAATGCCTGATGATACAGAGTAAATGAAGGAGACCAATGTTTTTATAGTGGTGAGAATTGATATATTTTATTAAAATTTTTATATTCTGCACGTGGGGCCTATTTCCTCATATACAATAAAACAAAACGTGCGTATTGTTTGTCCTGTTCTTTTGATGGCAGACCAGAGCCAGCACACAACGGACACGTGTTACCATATGGAATCAAAATGCGCCACGTGTAATTATTTCTGTCACTGCTTCCGTCATCCTCCTTGGATAGAAAGTCGGCTGGTTGCCACGTTGACGGTTTTTTTATTTTTTGACTTCAAACTGGAGAGTCTTATATAAACAAATGGCCCATCATTTACTGCCACGTAAGGATGTGTGGCTTGGGCATGAAGCCCTGCTATTTGAGTGGAAGTGGTTGTATGTACATAATAGACTTGACTGCACAGGATTTCTACTTTTTCTGAACGATGTATTTGAATCACACGTCATCGTCTTCGAGACTCACGTGTACAAACTAACGTCAATTTATTTTTGATCTTTATGACCAGCATACGTTGTGGTATTATTGAGATAGGATTATCAAATGAAGAAAAATTCAGAGAGAATTAGGGTGCATTTTGACCCTTAATCTGTAATGGGTTAAAACTGGGTCATTCCTTTTTAATGAAGGGTCCAGATGCACCCAAATTCTTTCTAATTTTAACCCAAAATATTAAAGAATCCTATCTCAATATTATTATTATTATTATTATTATTATTATTATTATTATTATTATTATTATTATTATCATCATCATCATCATCATCATTATTGGAAAGCATAGGATCAGCACAATTCATGGTGCGAGTGGCAGAGTCATATTGACAAAATTAGATAAACTCAATACGAAAATAATATTTGTGAATGGTTTTATATAAAGAGGGAGGATATATGCGAAAGACCATGTATAAGTAAATATCAACATTCAAAGGGTACCAGTTTTACCAACCCACCCTCGATCCTCTTTGCTTACCATACACATCCAATTCGTTTAATTAGTTTGGATCCATTAATATACGTGGTATAAAATAAGTAATGAATGTACATTTTCTATGCCTTTGACACAATGTATGGACTAAAGTTAATTATTATTTTATGATCCAACTGAAAAGAATGGAAAGCGTCAGCAATTACATAAAGCTTATATGAAGTCAAGTTGAGAAATATTTTACTAATTTGCATTTTTTTTTATTAATATTGCTATTTATATAAACAAGTCGACATCATGCACCTACTTAAGTTGAAATAGTATTATACTATTAAATAATTAATATAAATTTAGAATCTTTGACTTCATTTGGGTCCATCTTCATTCAAGGAAGCTTCCTCTTTTCTCCTTTAGTCTGACTGAATAAAAAAACAGGGAATCGGAAATGTTTGAATTTAGTATTATAAAGTTATAAGTTAATATTTATAGTATAGATTGAATTTAAATTATTAAAATTTAATCTATTACTGAAATTCTACGATCAATTTTTTAGAAATATACAATTAACTCAAACTTTAAAGATTTCCACCCAAAAGAATTCCGTGTATTTTGAATGAAAACTATGAACAACTTTGCACAATAAAATGTTTTTACAAGCAAGAGTCCAACGTTAATGTACAAAGACCATAAATCTTTTCTTTACAATCTTGTTAGCAAAACAGATAAAAACTTAATGAGACCCATGTTTTGCAGACAAAGAAACCGAAATTTAGGCTATGATGTTTATAACAGATTATGCAACATTAAAGTTTTCAAAATTAATGTCAAGCTGGGTATATATTAAGTATTGAAGACTCCTAATTAAAATATTGTGGTAGGACATGTTACATTTGAATGGTCTTTTTATCTTTCAATATGAGAAATAGTTAATTATATTAAAATTTTAAAAGTTTTCTTAAATCCTTAAGTCACTTGTGCAAGCTAGTAATAGTAAACCAATGTCAATTTCTTTAAATTAAATTTAGGTATAAAATTAAAATTTTTAACATAGAAGCATGTTTGTAATTTCTATATTAAACCATTGTAATTAGATTATTAAAACAAGCATAAATTTACATAAATTTGCAATAGTTTAAAGTATGTTGAGATTTTAGAGGTATGTTTGGTATTGAGCAAGTGACTGATTTATGTAGCAAAGACAAGGCAAGGAGGATTTAACAGGTGTTTCTCAAAACTTCTCAAAAAGTTACTTATATTTTATTAGTGACTTTTTAAGAAGCAAGTTTGATTTACTTTTAACTTCTGTTTTATTTTTAATTTTTAAATTAAAAAAATTATCAGAAACACTTCATTATCTGACTTATAAATTAAAATCTCTTTAAAAAATACTATTAAGTTAAAAGTTAAAAATGATAAATTTTGAGAAACACCTCGTTGAGCACACAAGTTTATCCAAAATTTGATTTAAACTTGAATTTCAGGACGTTTTCTTTTGGAATTCTTGCAAGTGGAAAATCCAAATTAGAATGAAAAACAAAATAACCATTTAAAACAATTCAAGACCCACAAAAAATAATCAAAAGTTTGCATCCTGACATCTTAAATTTGATAACTTTCGTCAAATGTTTTCCTAAATTTTCAAAAAATTCAACCAATCTTTTGAATTTGAAATGCACTAATTAACCCCTTCGACGTCACGTGTCAGTTTCTGTTTAATTTGATTTTTTTCAAATTATCAATTTTCACTTTCAAATTATTTCTAACATGTAATATATAAAGAGTAAAGTGATACATTACAATCAAGTTTAAGAATATAACTAGAACAAATGAAAGTTAAGAATGACATCCTGCGAAAGTTATTAAGTAACTCATGTATTTACTTTATTTGACATAATAATATGTTAAAACGAAGGCAATAATAAAATAAAGGGTAATAAAATGGGGGCAGCTAACGATGGTTCTGTAGGAATTAATAAGGATGCTTCCAAGAAGAAACAATTTTAGTGTCATTCACAGTAAAATCCAATACTTTGATCGCAACTATCTAAAAAGGCAACACAGTGTATAAGTTCATTTCATGTGGACCTTTTTCTCTTCTTTCTTCAACCGCACACACTTCTTATATTCTTTATTCTATTCAATGTTTTTTCATCATTTCACCTTATTTTTTTGGTTTAAATAATTATTAATATTCAAAAGGGTAAAAGAAAACCAACTCGCCGCCGACATCTACTTTCATAGTTTGCTACTTAATTACCTTAACTTAGCCAATTATACGTCAATTCCCTTTGTTTGATCAGCACACACTTTACCTACTTTTAGTGCAACATTACAAAATTCTATTCTTTCTAAAATTTAATAAAAAAATTATTCAATCATATTATTATTTTTTACCGAAGAATATATTTCATTAATAAAATCGAAGACAATTACAGTTCTAATCAAATGTGAATGAACATGAAATCAAATCTCTTAAATGTAGAAGAATCAGTTGCTCTATCTAATAATTATGCAACATGATTCGTAGGTCAAGATACATGGACTAATCTAACATTACTAAAATTAAGTTACCAGGGATAACACCGAACAAAAACACATTACATAACTCAATACATAAAACTTGTTTTTCTCAAGACAAACATGTCCTTGGGCAAGACTTATTCAACAACTCTAAAGATTAACAATGCAAACTATATTTACTTCACATTTTTTCAAACAATGATTTCACAAATCTTCAACCATAAGAAATCATGTTTGCACCATAACATCAAATCAACAAGTGTTGCAGATCTGAAACGATCTTACTGATAGATTTGGATGTCCAGTGTGAAAGATCATTAAATATCATGTTTAAAGGCGGATAAAGTTCAACCCAGTTGTAAAACTTTGAAGATTGAACTATGCACCAATGAATTCAAAGTTGAAGAAAATGAACGTGCAGTGAACGATAAAAAAAAAAGTGATAGATACAAATTATTCTCGTAAAATACATTAAAACTAAAAAATGGAATAAAATATAAAAAAACAAATTACAGAAGGGAGAGAAACTTTTTTCAAAACTTTTTCTCCCTAAACCTCATTGTTATTAGGTAAACGACTTTATGTTGAAAAATTGAACTTTGTGGCGGGCGTCGGGGGCATTGTGTCTGTTGTGCGTTTATCCTTTTATGCCTATGACAAGATGAAACATTATTATATGTATTATGATTTATGAATGCCATTGGTTATCGAACTTTTGGAGTGCTTAGGGGAAATATCCTTCATGAATATTTCTGGAAATATTTGATATTATAAATTATAAAATGAAGAGGCTCAATATGGTAAAGTTTACCCACTTAAAGTTTTTCCATTACCCCACCCACTACTTATTTATGTTCCCTTTTCTTCTCTTTCTCTATTATAATAATAATTATTATTATTATTAATTTGTACTCATTAATCATAATATTAATAAATATAGTAACAATTATATATTATAATAAGATAATAAAATAATAAAAAAATTATAATTAACAATAATAAATGTTGGTGTTCTTAGCTACAACTAACTTACTCGGAGGGGTGAATGATTTAATTTAAGTTCAGACTTGATTTTTAAGCTTTTTTTAAATTGTAAACTAAGCGAGCTGGATTTGTCAATTTCAATGAATGGAAGTCTGAGCAACATAGATCAAACAGATAAAAAGAGCTAAGTCTCGGTTTAACACAGCTATGTTGAGTAATATAAACTCAGCGAGGCGGACTAAACTAACAAATAGGTAGAGAAGCCTTCACAATGAGCATTTTAACAAGTACCTTTCAATATATAATCACTCTAGAAAGATTTGAGTACCCTTCTTAATCTCATTATCGCTCGGAATTTTTCTAAAGATATCATGAAGAACTCAACTTATAGAAATGTTAGTTCTCCTTAAAGATTTTATCCGTTACAAATTTAATGATCTAGCTATCTCTATTACAAAGAACCATATGAATGACAGATTGTTCTGACTTTTTTGTTATTTGAGAATTTTTTATTGTTTAGTGTATTTGAACAGAGTTTTAACACTTAGGAAATTTTAGGTGTGATCACCAAGTTTGAATTGTAACCTTCAAGCTCCTTTTATAGGCAATGATAGAAGTAGTCGTTGCAAACTTGTCAATCATCTCGTTTAATCTTCAGTTTCTCTTCTCTTCCAAACTTCATAAATCTTCCCATTTGAGACAAATTTGAATTTGTTGTGAGATAGATTTGTAGCCTTTGATGTGCGAGATTAAACCGTTAATGAAATTACCGTGAAGCCTCAATCTTCAATTTGATTGTCATGAGAGAGATAGGCGCGAACTGCTACATGACTTCATTTGATTTGCCTGAAGTACTGGCGTTGACAGGTTGACATGGCTATTTCTAAAATGCGGCGAGACATTTCGTTTTGCTTGGATTTTAGTGCTGACAGGCTGACATTCTGCACTAACAGTTTTTACTTACCACCGCATAATTATTCTCTTTTTGTTTTCAGTACCAAATCATCTTTAAGACTTGAAATGCATCAACTGGGAAGATTCTTTCCAAAATTTAGGGTTAAAAACATATAATGTTATCAATGTGTTAACTTAAGTTAATCAACATCTATAGTACACCAATATTCTGTTGAGGATTTCATATTTTACCTCTGCTAAGTATATCTTTACTCAACAAACTGCATTATCTTAAGATTGAATATCTCACATCGCTCTCGGATGATCCACTAAGCTTGTATACAAGCAGGGCCCTGAAGGCCTTAACTTGAATGACGTGTTTTAAAGCCGTGAGGTTGGCCGTTAACGGCGCCAAAGTTGATAATATCATTCAAGCTGTTTATAACACATTATCAGCATGATCGCGATGAGGGGGTGTGTTAGGATTGAATATCCCACATCGCTCTCGAATGACCCACTGAGCTTGTATATAAGCAGGGCCCTGAAGGCCTTAACTCGAATGATGCGTTATGAAAACCGTGAGGTTGGCCGTGAACGGCGCCAAAGCGGATAATATCGTTCAACCTGTTTATAACACATTAGTTATTTATACATGTATTTTAGCTTAGCAGGGCTGATCCAAAGCTATTCTAAACAACATAATCCAATACTGACTTAACAACCGCTTTCATTATGATTTACATTCTCAAAAACATCCTTAACTCAAGATTGTTGAACAATTTCTTAAACTAGGTTCAATTTATCAAATAATCATAATTAATAAAATTAAAATAAATATCAAAATGACCAATTATATTCATCATAATATACTAATTATTAACATTTACTATTAATAATAATGACTATAAATATAAATACAAATAATATTACATTACTACATATTGATATCAATAACTATTATTATAACATATAAAAATAAAAATATCTAAATATATTACTTCCTTGTTTGTTATAATAATGATTATGATTAATTATCAATAAATAATATTTAAAATAATTATTAGTAATAAAAATAATATTTATTATAATAATACTTTATTTATTCTGCATAATTGTTGTTGTAAAAAAAGCGGAGTGTGACCGCACAAAAATAATGGAGTAAAGATGAATTGCATTCATATTCTTGAAGTCATCCGGATACAAAATTGTTGTTATAAATAGACATATTTATCAGGCGGGTCGAGCCTGGTTTTGGTCAAGTTTATAATAATATTTTTAAGTTTAATTCAAGTTCATGAATATTTATTATTACTAATTTTGTTATTAAATTAAATAGGAAAAAAATAAAATAAGTAAAAGTATATTTAAATTTTAAGTATAATAACATTATTTATTTAAAATCTTTCATATTCGGTAACATTTATTGAGCTCAAGTATACAAATTTAATTAGACAAAACATAAACGTAAGAAATAATTATAAATTTAATATATAAATATATAATAAATAAAATTATTCGTTGAGCTAAACTAAAATATTTATATAAAAATCAAATCCGACTCATAAAACCCTGGACTTTGACGGGCTTGGGTTCGAGTCATTTTTTTTAATAAGTGAGTGTCCAAGCTCGACCCATTGAAAGAGGCTACCCACCCGGCATGCGAACATGTCTAATTATACAACAGAAGGGATTACATTCATTTCCTTACCTTTCCCTTTTCTATAACGAACCCTACAAAATTAATGAAAAACTATGTAATTTGATTGAACAAATTTGAAAGAACTTTATTAGAACAATTATTAACAAGATATTGGAACACTATTTAACCGTGCATAATAAAAAAACTCAAAACATCGATGTCAAGAAATAAGATTTCAACTTTTTTGCTCAAGTTTTACAAAAGTCACAAAAAAAAAAAAAAACTATTCTCATTTCAAGATATGTGCTTGGTGTTCGCATTTACTTTCAAAAAAAAAAAACATCATCTTGAAAATGAGTAGAACTTATGTTGAATGTTATTGTGCATAAATTAACTCGGTATATGCGATTCAGAATGATATCAGGGAATCTTGGCAACATGTATGTTGGAAAACTTGATGTTTCAAGTTATTTTCAAAAGGCCTTTTATCCCACATAGGAAATTTAAAGTATGTGTTTTTAGTTTATATTGAGTTTTCCTTTATTAGATTGTAAATTGTGAGAGATATTAGGTGGGCTCTCGCGCACACGAGGAAAATGGTCCAAGGCCGTTTCTAGTGCAAATCGTCTGATTCCCCCCCTGCGCGGGCGATAGAGCCCGTAAGCGAAACCTTTTATTATTTTTCTGAGAAAATAATATATTTTACGTGGTTTATAGTTTTGGCTTTTAAAATTCCTTACCTATAACTGCTGGTTTTAAGAGCTTTTACTTCTCAACAACTATTTTCCACTTAAATGCTAGAACGTTTTTCCTTCAATGCCAACAGCAGTGGAAACATTCCTCCTGTTGCTCCTACCACTGCTCCTGTTTATGGTAAACCTTTCCCTAATGTGTCAAGAATTGAAATCTTTACTGGGGACAATTTCAAACGTTGGCAGGAGAGGCTTTTCTCTCTTCTTGACACGCACGGTGTCGCTTTCGCACTGATAGATGCTTCACCAATCGGTGCAAGCGCAGCATTCTCAGTACCTTGTCCGGCGATCTGTTCGATGTCTACTGCTCCAAGGAGGCTAAAGACATTTGGGAATCCTTGATTACCAAATATACTGCTCAGGATGCTGGCAAAAAGAAGTTTGTCATTGGCAAATACTACAAATGGGAGATGGTAGAGAACAAGGACATCCAGACCCAACTCACTGAGTGTCCTGATTGAAAAACTACCCCCATCTTGGAGTGCTTACAAGCATCGTCTGAAACATGAGCAGATGACTTTTTCACTTAAGGAGCTGATTACTCATATAGTCATTGAGGATGCTAGCCGGAAGGAGTTGAAGACTGCCAAAGGAAAGGAGATTGTTTCTAAGGCGAATATTATGCAGGCCAATCCTCAACAAGGGAAGAGGTATGATGCTAAACATGGTTACAAACCCAAGAAAGATAAAGCCTTCAAAAAGAAAGGGAACTGCTATGTTTGTGGAAAACCAGGACACTATGCTCCTTAGTGTAGGAAGCGAGCTGTGAATAATGACAATCCTGCCAAACCAAATGTGAATTTGGTTAAAGCAGATGATATAGTTGCTGCGGTCATATCACAGGTGAATTTGATGGCTGATGTGAATGAGTGGGTATTGGACTCTGGCGCTACGAGGCACATATGTGCAAATAGAAATGCGTTCAAGTCCTATACTCTAATTGATAGTGGAGAAGAAACTGTTTATCTTGGTGATTCCAGAACTGCTCAAGTTCTTGGAAAAGGAAAAGTTCTTCTCAAGCTCACATCTGGAAAAATATTGACACTTAATGAGGTGGTACATGTCTCTACTATTAGAACCAATTTGGTTTCTGTCGGCCTTTTACGCAAAAATGGTGTGAAGGTAGCTTTTGAGTCCGACAAGGTCATCATGACCAAGAATAATGTGTTTGTCAGAAAGGGTTATTTCAATCATGGTCTGTTTATACTCAATGTTTCTGATATTATTAATAATAATGATGCCGGTGCTTCTACTTATATTATTGATTCTTGTGATATATGGCATGCTAGACTAGAACATGTTAGTTTACCTTACTTAAAGCTTTTAACTCTAGTGGTTTAATTTCGAATCTTAAATTTTCAAATAATGAAAAATGTGAAATATGTGTAGAAGCTAAACAAACCAGAAAGCATTTTCAATCTATACATAGAGAGTCAAAATTACTAAGTTTGATACATTCTGATTTGGGAGACTTGAAAAATACCATGTCTAGAGGTGGTAAAAAGTATTATATTACTTTTGTTGATGATTGATGTCCTTCAAAAGTGATCTTCTGCTTATCGAGTCTTCAAAGGTCCTGCAAAACAAATCTTCGGCCGGAAGTGTTTCCGGCGAAGATCCTCTGACGATCTAGTCAGTGGTCAGAATAAAGGGGTCTTGGTCAAGTTCTTTTTATGATTGCGTACCCTTTTTCCAGTTGGAGACTTGCCATTTATAGGATTTGTGTGTAGTGACGTCATGCGGGACCCATCTGTAAGAGGTACACGTGTGGTCTGCCGCTTGGGGGTCTTGTCCGTCGTCGGAGCATTAAATGATTCATCTCTGCCAGTTGGTAATGCATTAAATGCGGCAGAGGAGAGAGAAATGTCAGAGTAGTGGGTTCTGAGGGTGATGTCTCGGCGAAGTGGCGGTGGGTAACGCCGAAGTTTATTTGATTTGGTTCTATACCTCAGCGAGATGTCGTGCTGACATGGTCTCGGCGCGTGGTGGTGCCGAGGTGTATGTTTGTTTGGCCCGTGTATGTTTTGGATCTTCTAATGGGCTTGAGGTTTTAATGGGCCTTGATATCAAGAGTCCCCCCCAACGAGCCCAAATGTAGGCCCTTTAGGGTCTATACGAAGCGTGTTTTCACCGGATCCGTGACTGTTGAAATGACGCGACGTTTCGCATCCATTGCTATTACAGCAGTAATGATGGCTTTTATGGGGAACGGTCATGTTTCTTCGTTTTGCGTGCAACACACTGTATAAATTGAGGTTGAAATTTTCTGCATCGTTCGTTTGTTTTTGCTTCTGAAAATTTACTGCTTCTGACTTCATTAGACCTTTGTCGCGAATTGCTATCAGAGTACATTTTCTGTGAGTATTTTGTTCTTCGATTTTATCTTGTTAAGATGTCTTCAACTGAGTCTGAATCCTGTGCCTTGATTCACCGCGCCGGTCACCGTCAACCGGCAGGGGAGCGTGATATGCATCCTGCAACGGTGCTTTTGATGGGACATGAGGCCACCGGCGTGGTGGACGTGGTGGGTGGTGGCTCGGGCTCTGTTCCACGTCGCCAAGTTATGGTTGGGGAATCATCTTCTCCCTTTCCTGCCGAAGGGGCGGACTGTCAAACGCCTACTACCCTCAAAAAGAAAGAGGCGACTGAGATTTTCCAACTGCTAATAGGGTCCTTGCATGGGGTTTTGGGAAAGGCTCCGAAGAAGGGGGAGGTGATGTGGGACCCCCCAAGAGAGGGTTTGGTTCCTGTTGTGTGCCAGCAGGTGCGCTGGGGATTCCGCTTCCCTTTGGATGCTGGGGTGGTGGATGTGCTGCGTGAGTTCGCTCTATGTCCTGGGCAATTGCATCCCAACACCTATATAGTGTTGGCTGTGCTGGCAAGGATGTGCCGCGAGCTGGGTTTCGCCCTTTCAGGGCGGGTGTTCCGCCTCTTCTTCAGGCCTCGTACGATTCACACCGGGGCCTTTGTGTTTTGGGGTAGCACAAGGGAGACCACTCCTAAGCCGGTGGAGAAGCAATCCCATGTGAGGGATTTTAAGGATAAATGGTTTTGGATATTTCCGGCCCCTGACTACACTGAGGAAGGTGCACCAAATCCTTTGAGGGATGGAAAATTCCCGTTCCATACGCGCTGGAACAGGAATCCGGAGGATCCCTATAACTGGCGTCGAGCGAAGGACTTGAGTCCGGCGCAGCGCCGCGAGGCTGAAATGATTCGCCAAATCAGGCCCAACATTCATTGGCGCGTGGCGGAGTACCTACTGGGTCAACCTCATGGCCTTTTTTGCTGGATGGACCAAGGAGCCATTGTGTTTACTGATTTGACTACTGAGAGGGGTGAGGCTTCGTAAAACTAATTTTTGCTTTTGTTATTTGTAGGAATGGCTCGTACTAAGTGGAAACCGAAAATTATTCCTGCAGTGGCAGCAGCAAGGGCGCATACGCCAGAAGTGACTCGGGCGGTGGAGGCTCAGCTAGTAGCTGTAATGGGCCAATCATCCGCAGTTGTGGAAGCGGCACCAATAGTACAAATGGCTACCGAGGACTGGGCCCAGCGACTGCTAGAACAAGGGAGTGTCGATCCTCTGGCGTCCCAAGGGGCTGCGAAGATGGAGGTGGAGGATGTGGTGGTGATCGATACGACACCACCAAGGGCGGTGGTTCCTATGGCCGGGGTTGGAGTGTTGGCGTCCAAGAAAAGGGGTCCCCCAGCGAGGGGTGTGGAAATAAGAGAGCGGGCACAGAAGCGTCCTCATGAAGGGGAAGATGCGGAGGGGAAATCCGCCAAAGGGAAGGCTCCCTTGACCGAAGAGGAGCAGGTCTAGTGGGCCAGATACGATCCTCCTTTGGTAAGTAACTCTGGCAAGCTTTCGTTTTGTTTATTTGTACCGACAGCTGAGGTAAATGTGCATATTTTGTAGTTGTGGAGGAGGGTCCACGGGGAGGAAGTGCCTTTGGTTAAGGTGGAGGTGGTGAGAGAGTTGGAGCGCTTTACTGAGCTCCCCAGTGAGGACGTCCGGTTCGGCGTTATGGGTCCTGCCGAATTAGGAGCTTACGTGGAGCAGCAAGCTTTGTTGGTGAGTATCTCTCTTTTTTGCATGTGTTGTTTGCTGATATATAATACTTTGTTTTTGGTCTGAAGGCCTTCTCAGCCGCTCATCGGGTGGCCAAGGCGTTGACAGAGGCCCAACGGCAGGTGGAAGATGCTTACGCCACGTCCCAGAACAGTGCCAAGCGGCTGAAGGAGGCTCAGCTGGAGCGCCAAACGCTTGCGGAGCTGGAGGAAACTGTTTGAAGGCTGGGGGAAACTGGGAAAAAATAAGCCGAGGAGTTGGCTCAAGCTCGGAAAGATTTGGAGTACTCTGAAGGGAAGAGGAAAGATCTTCTGAGTAGCCTCCGGGCCTTGGAGGAGAAACATGAACTGGCGTTGGCTGAGGCCAAATCTGCCGCCGAGGCTGAGGAGAAGAGGCTGAAAGGGCTGATAGACGAGGAGAGGGAGGGGAGGGCCCAAGCGATTAAAGACTTGGGGGACGCTGAGAAGGAATTGAAGTATTGGAGGACCGTTGCTGAAGGTAGGACCAAAGCCTTGCAAGACCTCCAATATAGACAAGATCGCCATAAGGCCAAATACAAGTTGAAAGTGCAGCAGACTCGCGAGGATTAGCGGGAGGACCATCTCAGCTACCGAACCGCTTTCCTCCGAGCTGTTCGTTCTAAATTTCCTGAGGCTGACATCGACGATCTTGCTCAACTGGCCCCTCCCGATGAACCCCTCGGCCGATGGGAAGAGGACGAGCGCTTATTTGGGCCCCCCGCGCCGGAGCCTTCTTA
>CATIWQ010042705.1:0-10161 GCA_949673415.1 Euphorbia schlechtendalii
TTCATTCCCATGATTAAAACAGACTTGGGACATTTATGATTATCAATCAATGGATACTCTACTCATATTATAGCACAAGGTATAAATGCAGTAGATTATTACCTTTATAATGTGACACTGCATGAACCAATGCCTTTAGAACTAGGACACGTCAACAATTCCAACAATCCCCATCCCCACTAAGAATTCAGGGATTAACAAATCCTCATCCCTATCCCGTGAGGATTTCTATCAGGGAAACCATGTCTCCATCGTGACGGATTCCCATTAAATTTGGGAATTTCCCGCCCCACTTTGAACGTAGATAGATTTATTATTTATATTTCAAATGTACATTGCATGCATCCATTGTTGTATATATGAATAGTCCAAATGTTGCTTTCTAATCTGTTTTCCAAATTAATGGAAAACAACTATATGTAGATTAATTTTTTGATACGTATGTATATTTTTTTTATAAAATATATCTGTTATAAGAAATTTTACATATGATCATCAACGAAAAGACAAGTGAGGTGTAGTTAGGTAGCTATCTAGTTAATAGATCCACAAAAAATGACATATCTATCTAAATTGAATTATTGAGGAACCTAATCTTAATCTAGACGACATGCATACATTTTAGATGTTCTAAATTCCATGTTTATCATAAGTTTGTTTTGTAATCGAAAAATTTGTAAAATAAAATAAAATAAAATTATTTATAATGAATTAATTTTTCAAAAAAGATTATAATGAATTAAACCAAAATCCTAAGTTATAGTGATTTGAAATTAAATTTTTATACATTATTGTGGTATGGAATTGCGGAGGTCTTCACTTGTTGGATGATTAGCTTATTAACCCAAGAATGGATGTGTTTATTACATGTATAATGCCAGACTATAGTATTAATTTTATGTTATAAAGCTCACTAAGTCTAAACTTCTAAGACTTTGGAGAATTCCTTTGCCTCAAACAAATGGTTACTAGTATGATAATTATTTCTGCAAAGGGTATGGATCATGTTATAAAATTCCATGAATTTTGTATTTATATGTTTTAATTTAATATTGGTATGTTGATGGCCTACAAAAATTATTAAATACAAGTATCACACGTGTTGACGAAGACTGTCCTAAAATTTTAAGCCAGTTAGATATATGTATAGAAATATGTCTATTTGCAGAGTTTGGTCTAATAAATGTGCGTTTGTTTCGTCAATTCCAAATGGCTACCTCCTCAAGCTTTTAATACTGGTTTTTTAATTCTTATTTACAATTTTTTTTTGTCATGTCATCTTATTTTCACAGTTAGTGATTTTTAAATTTTATATAAAAAGTTACTTTTATAAAATATATGTAGTTGCAGCACGCTGAATAAGTATAGAGTTTTAAACATTTCGGCCATTAAATCCGCACCTTTAACAAACACACAAAGGATTTTTTGGTTACTATTAATTCAATATTAAATAATTTTACCATTTGAGTTTAGCTCACTTCATATATCTCTAAAAAAAAAGGGAGAAAAGTCATAGATTTAATACCTAACCTCTTCAAAATTCATACTTATAAAAAAATTTACTAGTAATTTGCTCATAAATAGTTATTTTAACTATTTGTGATAGATAATTAAATATTAATATTATTATGTATTTTGAATTTAGTTTATAACCTTAAAGGAAAAACAATTAATTTTGCATATAGTGTTTTAAATAATACCAATGGTTTGGAAAATTATTATCTTCTTTAGTAAATAACATCTGTAGAAAAAAAAACTTGGAAGTTAAAAATTGCACTAATCTGATTATATAGATAAATTAAAATGGCAACATTTGATATTAATAAGCCTAATTAACAGTTAAAACTGGTTGTTTTAAACATAATAACAAGGTTATCAAATAAACAAATTATAAATTTTGATTTAATTAGTCCCTTGCAGTAAAATTCATTAAATGAGATCTGTAGGGTTAGAAATAGATCCTGTAGGTACAATAAAATAAATGAGATTTCAGAACAATATATATATTTTATGAAGATTTCAGAGCAATAATAAAAGCAACTGATAGGCTGATATAACCTAATAAACAAAAATTTAAAAAATGCATTTGACCCTCAATAAATTACTAAAAAAATGAAATGATAAAAATAACAGGTAATTAAGTAATTTTCTCACTCCAATATTAATTACTGAAGTAAATATATATTGATATAGTAAATGGTTTATCAGAAAGAAATTCATACCTGCAAGAGTCACAACCCAACTTCACAAGCAACCTCTAAATTGCTTATATAGATTTATATACTAAATAATCGAAATAAATGTACTGAATTATAATAGTGAAAGTAGGGGGAGATGTTAGGATCAAGCCCGTTTTACGAAATTTGGGGTTCCAAGTGAAAATGTTGAAAAAAATGTGGTTTCGAATTTAATGTTATCATGTTTAAGTTTAAAATTGCAAATAAAAAAATTAATGAAGAAAAATTAAATAATAAAGGATAAATACACCCAATAATAAGCTATGAAAAAAATTTAATGATAATTATTAAACTCAATTAATTAGTTAATTAACATTTAATGATAATAATTATATTTTATTAATTAGTTGATTAACAACGTGAAGTATATTTTCTTAACAAAGGAAAAATATGGTATTACTTTTATATAGAAAAACAATGCAGGGGCCTTTAATTTTATGAGACCCTAAACGAACGCTTCACTGGTTTTTTACTGTAAGGCCGGTTCTGGTTAGGATTTCCTATGAGATTGAAATTCTAGTGTGGAGATTGGAGAGGTGTTGCGTTAGCTAACCAATAGGTCGAGCACTGAGATGAAATTTCCCGGTGACAAGGGGCGGCTATCCTCCCACGTGGCCCCTAGCATCTCATATAAGGTGTTATAGTAATAGTGGTACATAGAACCATATCTAATAACGTACATGAGAGGACATTAAAGTGTATTTAGAAAAAATGGATAGTAGAAACATGCAATTTTAGTTGGATCTCACATGATGAAATAATAGTGGTTATATTTACGGGTGAGTTGAGTCATTGTTTACATGATATCAAAGTTATGAACAATATTATTTTTAGAATAACCTGATTATAATTCAAGTTTCACATGATTTGAGTATGAAGAGATATGTTGGAATCTCACTTTGTTTGATAATTAGCATAAAATGCTCATTGTATTGAAAAATTAATCTTAATCTACCTTTTGAGATTATAAGTGTATTAATCTTAAAATTTAGGACTGTTAGATTTTATCATTTTGAACTCTTCCCATAAAAAATGAACTATGTCAAATTTCCGTAGAAGAAGAACGGTTAAACTAGTCGCGCCCCAACCTTCATCTACTTACAAGGTGAATGTAAATAGGTTGACAACACAAAATGGTGGCAAACAAATCAATATATCTTCAACTTCACCGTGACGAGATAAAATTACTATTTTGTAATTTTTTTATGGATACCAAACAAATAGTGTTGGTATGGGCATGAAAAGCGTGTCAAGAAATACACCATATACATATATTCAATAATTGATGCTCTAGTACTTGTCGTTTAAGGACATTCTTTGTTGTTATGCCTAGGGCTACAAAACCATTGTATAACTCAACTTTACACAGATTTTTATATATATGCAATGCATGTAAATCCAAATTCCCCTGTGTGAAATACAATTTCATCTCACTGACTTTTAACTCAATTATTGATCTTATTATTGGCTTTTTCCACTTTGATCACTTCAAATTCATTGGAAGTAATTTCTAATATGTAGTTGTTGGAAATACTTTATTCACATGATTGAAAAATAATATTTGTATATATGTTTTCCATGTGTAGCCAAATACATTTTTCCATATTAATTCTCATTAAATAGACGTTAGGATATTAGAATTTATGCTGATGGAAATTTCATTTTCCTTTCTTAATTTTCTCTCTTCCGGGATTTCTCTACGATAAAAATCTCGGTATCGATCTACCAACACTGCAGAAGTCATTGAAATTGACTAATTTACGATATATCGTGATTTATTCTTCATCTATGCATCAATCTTCAGGGATTCCGTTGCAGCATTCTTCAATTTTGGGCATGAAAAACGTACACATTATGTTTACGATTTTCATCAATTGTTCGCTTTATTTAAATTACATATGTATGTAAATGCTAGATATCCCATATTGCTATTGACTAGAACATTGTTGTTTTTTATATATGTGTGATAACCCTCACCTTTTGAAGTACATTTTGAAATTAGTTAGGTCGTTATTCAAATAATATCAGAGTTTGGTTATGATGTTAGACCAGGGGTGTGTTGGATATCCCATATTGTTAGTGACTTAAGCATTGTTGCTCCTCATATATGTGTGACAATTTTCATAATTTGATATATCTTTTAGGATGAGTTAGGTTGTTATTCACAGTAACTGTGATAATAGTTTAAGTACATTATAACTTTTTCGTAGAAAACCTCTAACTAATAAATTTTCATTTTCAAATTTTTATGAAAATGAAAGTAATATAATCTACTGTGAAGATGAATGGTGTATAGGATGATCCATATTAGATCATAAATGAAGGAGGTAAAAAAGAGAATTGTTAAAAGGTACAAAACCTACCTCAAGTACCTTTTAATTTTCAAATGTACATTCTAATTGATTTTACCATTCTTCATAGTATATTATTTAGTTGCACATCTTTTATATAATTGAATAAATTTATTATCAATATGATTTATTAATCAATTATGTATAATATATTATAATTAAACAATATTATTTATTACAAAGGTTATTAATATATTATTTTACCTATAATTCCAAATATATCATAACCAAACTTATCTTTTATGTTTATTTCCCCTTGATCAATTTTCATGTATTTTGTTATGAATAACAGAATAATATTTAATGTGCAAAATGTAAGATAAACTTGTGAGATGGTTTGAAAAATGTGCACATCTGAATAATACAAAAGCATTGTGGAAGTAGAAAAGTCACGTGGGGAAAACCAAAAAAAGGTGGGGCTCGTCATGGAGACGAGGCGTAATTGGGAATTTAGCGAAAGGCAAAAAAGAAGCTGTTTTTGTACGATTTCAATTTTCAAAATTAATTGTTTGTTGGGACGGCCGCAACTTTTTATGCCTCCTGTCTGGACCACTCTCTTCTTTTCCTCACCTAACCCTGCCACCACCGCCCGCCGCCGTCCACCACCACCACCGTACTCTTTTGTTTTTGTACCGCTACAGATTTTTTTATTAATGATCAAACATTGGTCAAAATTGTCCGTCATTTAGGCCAAGATACAGAGGGACCAAGCCGGTTATATTTAAAATTTAGAGTAATTTGTGGCTCAATTAGTTTAACAGTTATTGATTTTAATTTTCTCTTGGTTCTTTTTCATATTATTTTGTGTCCGAATTAGATAAATTTTCTGTAATCATATATTTATTATAGTATATAATTAGTCTAAAATTACGTTCTTAAGCTTAAAAGATGTTTTTTTCGCAAAACTCGTCTCATTAATTTTCATGCAACAACAACATTTGACATTAAGAATTCAATCCCATCTTAGATTTATGGGATAATGTAAAATAAAAGCCAAAATAACTGTTCTTGAACAAATTATAAAACATATACTTAAAATAAGTAACATATACTACAGTATTTGGGTAACTGAAAACTTCTTAAATATATGTATATTTTTTATCATATAAAAAATCAAAATGTTTATTAAACAATTGTTTTTACAAGTTTTTGATAAAAAAAACATTATCAGCAACATCGCAATTGTAACTGCAAGAACAACAAATGTAGGCCCCTTTTAAATTACATCTTTGAGATCTTAAGAATACTAATCTTTTTTAATTTTATGATCAATGTCGCTCACTATTCTATTAATCTGGACTTAGAAAATGCAAAGTCTAAATTAAAATAGCAACATTCTCAACCGATTTTGCACCATATACGCATCTTCATGGTTCGGTCTGAATCATTGCTTAAGAAGTTAAGCTTTTCATCCAGTTCAATCAATGGGTATTTTGCAAGATATCAGTATTGTCCAAACACTTTGTTCAATTTAAAAACGATTAGATAAATTTACCTAGTCAACATTGTTAACAAGATGAATGATGAACCCAATAAACCATGGTCCCAAGTGAATTAGATGATGCAAATAACAAGTGCTTTCAATCGTTTTTGTGGTCCCAATCACTAATTAATACAATCTAGGTTGGCAATGATAAGGCAAATTTTGGAAGTCTAAGCTAACATGAACAAGATAGTGCCCATGTACATGCATGCAATATTTATGACACTACAAGTTGAGTAGATTGGGTAGATGGGTTTGATTTGTAGAATTTAACGTTAATCTTCCTGCAGTTTTGAAGAATATTTTACAACTTATAGTTGATGTAGAGAAATATTAAGAAATGGTTAAATACATAATTCTTTTTTTAGTACATTACTCTTAGAGCAATTCCAACCATTTTTCTTATTTTTCATTTTCCAATTCGTATTTTGCAGGATCTACAGTGTTTTTACTTAAACCATATTCCCCATTTCAGATTTCAATAAAATAATAATATTTTATTATTATTATTATATCATTTCTTTACACCACTTCTATTCTAATTATTATTCAACAAATTATATCTTAACTATAATATCTTGAACTAAAATATCTTATTAATTATTATTATTATTATTATTATATTTCATTACGAATAAATTTGTTTTTCTATTTAACATGCATATTGTATTTTATATAAAATATATTTTATATACACACACAAGTAAAACGAGATGGAAATATAATACAAAAGTAACAATAAGATGAAAATATAATACACAAATAAATATTAAATTCATAATACTCAAATAATAAGCCTATGATATAAAATATATAAATATTAAATCCATAATACACATATAATAAAACTTATAATATTAAAACAATCATTTTTTAAAATGGGATTTTCCATGTATAGTAAATGAGGAATGGTTGGAGTGGACCATTCCTTATAATGATTCCCCATTTTGGGTATATCCATAAAATGAGGAACCAATAATGGACACCCTCTTAACTTTCAATAACGCCAATTTCATTAACTTTGATAAAAAAAGGGAATCAATAACTATTTATATTCACTGAAAAAATCGTATTCATTCCTTTAACTAATAAAGTAAATGACAACACAAGTTCATAACATTTATCCAACGTGGCATATAACATGTCAAACATTGACGCGTTATAAAAATGGATTTTTAGAGTGATATGCAATAAAAAGTATCAAGTTAAAGGAGTTGTAAATGCATTTGATAGTAAACCATAACAATAAATTCTTAGAAAAATTTGAGACGTTAGTAAGATAAGTTAGCACTTTATACTATACACAAATTTACATCTTTTAATAATATTGTTTATAGTAGCACATCTGGGGTGAATTTTTTATCACTTTAAATTACCCTTTTTTTATTTTATTAGATTGAATTTCAGAACAAATATTTAAGACTCTACGAATCGTTGAATTATAACTCCATGGCTTCGGTTTAAGTGAATTTAAAAAAAATAAAAAAATTTTTAGGATATAAAATACAAATAGTTGAAATTTACACTTATTTGTTACGGTCGTATTATATAATGGTAAAAATTGGCCCTCGTTCACTTACTATATGATTGAAAATGACAATATATTAAATTGCAAATAAACTAAAAAAACATTATCAATAAACTTTAGCATGAGATTTAAAAGTAATAAACGGTAAAATATAAGTTTAATGCGGAATTATCCTAAATTGTCTTCAAAAATTTGTTATCCCTTAAATGTTTAAAGATGATCCGGTAACTACTTCAATATTAAGAAATGTATCATACTGTTTTCTGAAAGAGATAATTAAAAATTGAAACATTAAAAAATCAAATCAATCAAGACTTAACATGTAATATTATAAAAAATTATCTAATACACAATTGAAATATGATAAAATCATGTACTCATTTTCAAAATTTAAGAAAACAATAAATTTTGTAGAATAATTTTGAGACATTTTAACAATTAACATAATTTTTAGAGCCTAAAATATACTTCATGTAATTTGGGTTGCACATATTTCCAATTGAATGGTTTAATAGTAGAATAGAAAGGAGAGGGTGAGGGTCACCGAGTAGTAAAAGTGGAGAGCGTGGAAGTCCAGACATAAGCCTAACAAGTATAGGTGCTCACAAGAATACCATTGGTAGTTGTGTCAATGGCCCCCCTTTTTATTTTATTCATTATTTCTGGCTTCTTCGCCAACAATAATTATGGACAAAGAGTTCTAAAACACAAGGAGTATTTGTCTGGTTAGGTTGATTTGTGCTAAGCTGAATTTCTAATTAAATCGGAAAATATGATATATAAATTCGGAAATTTTAAGAGCATGTTCAAAATAATGTAACTTAATTTATTTGTATCGGTGGTTAAAATAGTTCATTAACAATCTTCAAAATAATAGATTTGACCAAATAAACTTCCAAAATATATGTTCAATTAATTTTATAAAATAAATTCTCTGTATCCACAATTTAATTTTAATTATTTAACAAACTCTACAACTCATTTTACCCATGCTTAAATTCTTATTTTCAAGAAATTTTTAAATTAAATTTTATTTAATATGAAATAAATTAAAAAGTACAAAAACCTCTAAAACTTCAAATTATTTTCGTCAAACTTCATTTCCATACAACGAATTATTAATTCTTAGATGAGTCTATAATATTGTTCTAAAGTGCTATTGACTCTTATGATCATGCGTGGGCTTAAGATAATAAAAACAAATCTTGAACCACTGAAACACTGCCCTCTCCCTTCGAAATCTGCACCCTACATACTAGCTGATGTCATTCATCACAGCCATCCACTCTTCTTGTAGTGGGCCCCGTCCTACTCAATCACACAGTTGTTGTTGTGCTCCTGCGCAACACACTAGCAAGCCTCTGCCAACTTAAGATAAAATCAAAAGTGTTTATACTGTGGTCCCCAATCCTGCCAGCTGACTGCTCCTGCGTGCACGGGATCATGATGGATTAGAGGCTTGTAGCTAGTCTATAATTTCAACGGTGATGATCGTTTCTGATGATAGTGTTGGCCCCACTTTGTTATTGATTTCCACAGTTTTTTTCCTCTTTCTGCTAAAATAAGTGTTTCAAATCTTTTGTATTTTGATTATCACATATTTGGTTACCACAATTTCTTATTGCATTATTGTTAACTACTTGCTTGGATTCTTTTCTACATATTTTTTTAATCTTTTGATAATTATAATACTTAATTGAATTACACTTATTCGGAGATAAAATGTTTAAGACTTAAATAAAAATTATTTAAGCGATTTACAAGTCCAATAGAAAAGAGTTTTTAGTTAACTTAATGTTTACAATACTTGATAACTGTAGTTTTAGACTTTCTATATTTTCTTGCAAGATTTACTATTTATGCTTACATAAAATAAAACTGCATTCAATGCGGTGTAAGACTAGAACCAACCTTTCAAATTGTAAGTATAATATCATCATTATATCAAAACCTTTGGCTCTATTTATGAGATTAACCGTATTTATAAAACAATTTGATATTACAAAAATAAGAATTAGTAAGTGTCAAGAATCTACTATATATATTTCAGTGCATGTTGCTTTATTCTTAATTAACATAAAAAATAGATTTGAAACAAATTTAGGCCTAAAGAGTCAATTATAGGATAAAATAACTTTGGAAGCTAAGTTTAGGCAAAAATTCGGAATTTAGTAATAGAAACAAAAGCTGAAAAGGGAATAAGAATCCATGGAAAAAGTAAATAGAATGATTACGTGGTGAGAATAATTGAGTTAAATAATGAGTAACGCAAATACGCAATACCGCAGGAGCATTAACAGAGGTACACACATCAATAGCCTCCATAATTAGGATTTGTTTGGTTGATAGATGTTGTCGCTGCTGTTATTTTTATCTTCAAATTTTCAAAATTGATTAAAATAAAACCCTTTAAACGAGAGACCTTATCTTTTTTAAAATTTCACATGTTCTTCCATGTTGTTGGGTTTAGCATGATTTACTAAATTCTTCTGAGTGGGAAAAAATGTTTAATTTAGTTGTCATATGTATTGTGTTTTATACTTGAATCCGTACAATGAAGCG
>CATIWQ010042711.1:0-25094 GCA_949673415.1 Euphorbia schlechtendalii
TGAATGCTTCGAATACTTCTGATTTTTGCTTCAAGAAATAAACCCATGTTTTTCATGAATAATCATCAATGAAGAGAAGGAAGTAACTGTTATTATCAAGATAACTTGACTTGATTAGATCGTAGACATCGGTATGGATGAGCTCTAACGACTTCTTGGCTCTAAAGGTTGACTCCTTTGGAAAGCTTTTTCTGAATTGCTTCCCTTGTAGACATCCTTCGCATAATTGATCAGGATGATTGATAAATGGTAGACCTCTTACCATTTCTTTCTTGGATAATAGCTCCAGTCCTCCAAAGTTGAGATGACCAAATCAAATATGCCATAGCTATGATGAGTCTTTATAGCAAGCCTTTAGACGCTTCGCAACATCATTTTGAATGTTCAAATGAAACATATTATTCTTTGACATTCGAACTTTGGCAATGAGATCTCCATTGTTGTATGCTAGCAGTGTTCTCTTGGTGTTCAATGCTATTGTTGTATGCTGGCAGTAATGTTTCTTTCTCCCCGATCTTCTCCTCTACAAAATTTTCTTTCTCCTCGACCTTATTGTTTGGAGCTCTACATTCTGAAGCATAATGTCCAAACTTTTAGAAATTATAGCATTGGACTTGAGATTTGTCATACCTTGCATTTTGATTGCCTCTCCCTCGACCACGAGTGGAGCTTTCTCCGTTCTCATAGTTATCATTGGAATTGTTGTTATTATTCCAACCATGGCTACCGCCTCGTCCATGGCCTCGACCTCTTCCTCTGCCTCGGCTTCTTCCATGTTGGCTTCTACCATTGTCATGGCTTTCATTCGTATCTTTGAGTTGTAGCTTGAGGAGTTGTTCAGTGATCCCTTGTTTCTTCTTGTGTTTTTCTTTGTAGGCTTGTAGTGATCCTTGGAGTTCCTCGATCGTCATCTCCTCCAAGTCTTTGGTTTCTTCAATCGTCACCACAATATGCTCAAATTTGAGATTTAACGATCAGAGTATCTTTTCTATGACCCTCACATCTTCTAACTTCTCATCGTTTCTCTTTAATTGATTAGAGACGGCTGCTACTCTTGAAAAATAATTTGAAATGGACTCAGATGTTTTCATGTGTAAGGATTCAAACTCACCTCTTAGAGTTTGGAGACGCACATTTTTCACTTTCTCAACTCCTTTGTATGACGTTTGCAACTTCTCCCATGCTTGCTTGGCGGATATTGCATTTGAGATCTTCTCAAAACCGTCATCTTCTAAGGCTTGATAGATTAGGAAGAGAGCTTTCTTGTCTCTCTTTCGAGAATCCTTCAAACTTGTTGCTTGATCGGATGTAAGAGTGGCTTCATTTTTTGGCTCATTGAAGCCTTTCTCTACGATATCCCAAACATCATGCGCACCGAGAAGAGCCTTCATTTTGATACTCCAGTTGTCATAGTTGTTGTTGTTGAGTATTGGAACTTGGAACAATGCCACTCCATTCACCATATTACTCAAATAGCTTCTCAAGGCGTACACGGGCTGTTGCGACACTTTTTTGGGTCTGATGCAACATTGTGTGCTTTGCAAGAGCCTTCTAATGGATTTCTGGAAGAGACTGTTTTCCCTTGCAACCTACAGATTTTCTGACGGATTTTTGCAAAAGATTGATTTCCCTTATAACCTGCAGATTTTCTGATGGATTCTACAAGAGATTGTTTTTTCCTTAAAACCTGCAGATTTTCTGACGAATTCAGCAAAGAAACAACAACGGAATTATATTCCCTTGCAAACTGCAGATTTTTTTTAACTTGGTTTTTTTGCACCCCGAAATGAATTTTTTTCGGAAGCGAAATTGAGCTTTGAACCTGGCTCTAGTACTATTTTGTTGAAAATATAGCACTCAAAAGAACAACTTTGATTAAACACAAAGAAATTACAAGAACACCCACTCAAATACAACACTACAACTCACTCTATTTTTTTTCTTTTCTCTTTTAAGAAGTTCTTACTTCTACTTTTTGATAAGCAACTAAACAACTCACCTATTTATTGGTGAATGATACAACTCCCAACTAACACATTTAATAGCTAACTTATTTAGTTGAATTTAATAACCTTCAAATTGGTTGTAATTAATAACCTCCAAATTAGTTTGAATTTTTTTTTAATTAGAACAAGTATACAATGCAACACATGTTCACAGAAAACCCAGGTTTTAATGCTTAAACAAAAATAATTTTTTATAATTTCCATGTATATAAAACGATATCGTTTTTCACTATTTAATTAGAGGAAGGGATTTATCCAAATAAATTAAAGGAAGGGAACAACGGGGATGTTTCCTTTGTTTATAAATGAATTGGAAAATAGTCGACCTGCACAGTTCAACGTGTGGTTGCAAACGAGTTAAGCCGCAAGCAGTTTGAGCTCAAATCAATGAGAATTCGACAAAAGCTCGGTTTGATAAAGTTCGACTCGAGTTTGAGACCGATTCGAGAAGTTAACGAGTCAAACTGAACTTCTTAAGGTTCGATTTGAAAGCTCACGAGCAGATTCGTTTTTTTAAATTTCGTATTTATGTTGTATGCATGTATAATACTTTATCAAATTGAATATTCTTGTTTTAAATATTTATTAGTATTATCTACATGCTATTATATTTGTTGGTAACCATGATATTTCAGTTTAACATTTTGTTAGAAAAAAATTAGTCAATAAATTAACTATGTATATAAGATTCGTCTAGGCTCGTAAGCTCGTGAACTTGAGTCGAGTTTGTCACGAACTTAAGACGAGCTAAAATATTCCAAGCTCGATGAGCTTCAAGCTGAGTCGAGCTCAATTATTTTTATCTTGAATTTGAACCGAGTTTAAATAGGTTTGATTTCGGTTCGGTTAGTTTACATCTACTGCTGCGAAGGCAACCAGGGAATATGACGAGGCAAAAAAATCACCAGACAACTTCATTTTTTTAAGATTTTACCGGCCGTTGGGTCTGCAAGCCTCCACAACACCGCCACTGTTGATCTCGTCCAATGTCACGGACTGACGAAGTAGGTAAAGCAATTTAGAGTGGGTAAGAAAATTCATGACTGCGACAACTGGCCTAAGAAATGTAAAGCATGCATTGCAAGCATGCTTTTCTCTGCAAATAATCATTGAAGAGTTGATGTTTTAATCTATGTCCAAAATTTTGGACATTTTGTCAATTCAACAATATGATAGGTTTTTCTTTTAGGGTTGTGTACAATAATTATTAGTTTTGAATTTCATTAAATGCTTTTTAGACGAAGGGAAGATATGTCAAATTTTCCATGATGCTTATAATAACTTATCTCTATCTACTCTTCAATGTTAGGTGAAAAACATTACACCAAAATGTTTGGCCCAGTTAGTTTTAGCATCTTTAATTGATTGATGTTGAAATTAAAAAAAACTTTAATTCAAGGGAAATTTCATGATAATTTTTTGTTTGATATAGTTAAGCTCTATTCTTTTCAACTGAAACTGAACATACTGAAATTGAACAGAATTGAACTGAACGATATTGAACTGAAACTGAACATACTGAAACTGAACATACTGAACTGAAACTGAACATACTGAAACTGAAAATACTAATACTTAATTGAATAATAATTAATTTATATCAATAATAACAACATTACCTTTTAACTATATAATATTATATTTTTGTTTCATTAATTTTATTATGATATTTTGTTGGATTCTTAACTTTTTTAGTATTAACAAAATTACACTTTGTAATATTATTTTGAGACAAGTGTAGTTTAATTAAAAATACTACAAAATGAAAAAAGTAATTAAGTAGTAGTGCGAAATTCTAGTGTACAACAAATTTGGGAGATGAACCAAAATAATAGCTAATATGTCAATGAGGATAGTGAAAATGACGACATAGATGAAAATTGAATTAGAAAAATTAACCTAACTATGAATAATTATATTGTAACATTTCTCAATTATATTGTTAGTGGTGCGAAATTCTATTGTACAACAAATTTGAGAGATGAACCAAAGCAATATCTAACATGTCGATTAGGATAGTGAACATGACAACATGAACATAGATTGAATTAGAAAAATTAACCTAACCGTGAATTATAATATTTCTCAATTATATTGTAATAGGTATGCTTTTTAATACTTTATAAATCAATTGTTTTATCTATTTATTTGTTAAAACAAAGTTATTCGTTATTAACGATAATAAATAATCAAATTTTAACATATTATTAATAATATTCTTAAATAATTTTTATTGCTTACTATTTATTTTATTTATGATTATTATTTTTGTTTTGTTTTCTCATTTGAATAATATATATATATATATAATTACTTTAATAATATTTACAATAATATATAAACTGAAATTAAATTGAAACTGAAACTGAGTTGAAACTTAACTGAAAATGAACTGAACTGAATGATATTGAAAGATATTGAATAGGCTATTAAATAAGTTGAAAAAAACAGAACCTTAATATATTTTGCCTTCTTATAGTTATTTTATTGATGTTGTATAAATTGATCCAATAATTAGAAAGGATAAAATAATAGTAAATTTGTCAATCGTAGAAATCATCAACAAACACATTTTTTTTTTTATCTAAGAGAATATATAATAAACTTCTTTAGCTTTTACAAATTTCTAACACTATCGTTTACTTGTCAAAAAATTTAAATTTGCTCAGTGATTTTGTTTAATTATCCTCTTTAACTCTCTCAATTTTGGTAAATCGAATTACATAATTATATTCTTTTTAGATGATATAATATAAAACTTTATTTGTTAAATTCAGAGAGTATAAGCTTAAAATAATAAGGAATGAAGTGGCAGTTTTGCAAAGAGGTGAAGATGTAAATGACGTCATTGATTGACTCTTTTGAAGGAAAAAATTGTTACTCTGACTTACTTATAAAGAAAAATATCATTCGATTGTAAAATCAAATTTATAAGAACATTTTTAAATCTACATCAACATTTTTCACTTCAAACTCTATAATTTAAAATTGTTAAATGTTTATTTACCAACTATTCACTTCAAATCCACTTCAAATACAAAATATTATTATTTTATTCATTTTTACCAACTCAAAACAAACACTAACCAATCAAAACAAAAAAAAACGAAGAAAATAAAAGATAAAAAGTGAAAAAATATAATATTATATTATTTTAAGTTGTAATTGTGCAACTTCATATTTGAAATTCCACTGATGCAACTGTAAAATTTGAGGTTAGTGACATTTCATTCCTTATTTCAACCTCATTTTTGAAGTGGAGTTGTAGATACCCTAACCTTTAAAATCATAGCTTCAATCTCGATAACAGAACTAGTTACTTTGCCAGAAATGAGATAATTGACTTAGTAAAGGGAAAAACATCATAAAAGAGAGAGCAAAGAACTTTGTTGGGTTGGGGACCCCAAAGAATAGATATGAAAGAATTTGGTGGATAGGCCCAGACCACGACACAGCAACAGAAAGAGACTATTTGGTGGTGCGCCACTTCCACCGTCATCCATTGGTGATTCTCCGGGATATAAAGGGGCAATCAACTTTGTTCAAATTATATTTTGAAATTGGAAATTGCTTATTGTTATCGAGGCCCATTAAGGGCCAGCTAAGTATACCTTGGTCCAGAAACATGACTCTTTAGATAAACCTTGTTTCGGCGTAAGTGCTCGCTGGAACATATTCAGCATGGCAACGATGCCGAATCAATACCCACAATGAACAACTTTCGACAGTCCTTGACATTACTCACGCCGAAAGGGTTCGGCCGAAGTCCTTCATTCGGCAATAACCTTTGCGTCTCAGCTGAATTAGTATCGGCAAAACCCATGCCGATCTGGCGCACTTCTTCTCTCTCATCTGTCGCATTAATTACAAACCTGACTGGCAGAGACGAAACATTTAATGCTCAGACTGCTGAAAAGACCCTCAAGCAACTTGCCACTTGCGCACAACTTGTAAGCGGACCCCACAGATCATCATTACATGAATCCCTGTAAATAGCAAGGCAAACTCCCACTTTAGAGGTAACTGTTACTCCGAGAATACACTCTTACCACCCTTTTCAGATAATTGACTTTAGCATCGGAGGGTCTTCGCCGGAAACACTTCTGGCCGAAGACTTGTTTTGCAGGATCCTGTGACGTCAAAGATCGTGAACTACCTCCGACGGATACCACTTATGCATACCATCCTCTAATTCGTAGATTTTTAGTGTAACAAATAAAACTACCATGAGATATTACAAACCAGTTTAATCTTTTAAATCAAATAGTTCACGACACGTAGTATTAGAACTTTTCAAAATTTCTGAGTCAAATGGTGAGTGGATAGGTTTTTATGCAAGTAAATATAGAGATCAAGTGTAACATTGATCACTTAAAGTATCCTGGAATCCAAAAAACATCACATAGTGAGAATTAAAAGAAAAATGCCAGATTAATTTGAGAGATTAAAATGTAAGACAAGCTAGATAGACCAAATTCACATTTTTTGGAAGTAAAAAAAGGTCATGCAATGGATATAAAACCTTTTTGAAAGGCAAGCTCATGCATGCATTACAGCAATGTCAATGTCCCTATAATTCCAGCACATAAAAGTGAATAAAGAGGTACACATTTAAAGCAGCATATTGGAAAATAAAAATACAATACATAAACCAATGGAATTAACAGATTTAATTAGGTCATGCTCACATAAAGCAAAGAATGGCCCACTTGGATAGCTGTTATGGTGCTCCACTGCCACCACTTTACCGCAGGAACTGTACATATGCGGAAAAGCACTATAAATTGCTTCATCAACATCTTCATGTCTCTAACTACCTAACACATGAAACTATTAACAACGCCATAATGGAGGATAAGCCCAACCAACAAGCATTATTAAAGCAACTTTAATATTATGACTGTGTCAGGATTTTGAGTGCTTGCATTCAAGTATCAAAAGCATGCACCACTAAATAAGGTACCAAGCAGACCAAAAAAAAGGATGCATTCAGACATCAGCATTGGCACTAGCAATATTTTAAATAGAATTACGAAAAGTTTGATACAACAAGACATTAAAGAGTAGAGTACAGCAAACCAAACAGAACATCTGCAAACAAAACACAAACAAACAACGAAAGACAAATAAAACAGCACTTCAACTTAATTAGCGCGATTTCAGTTGTTGAAATCTCCAACATCAAGCTTCTGCACTTCAACTTTGAGAGACTTGAGATACTTAACTGCTTCATCAAGCACATTAGCAGTATTCATTTGGTCGCCACCTGGCAAGATTTTTCTCAAAGCCTTCACCATCTTCTTCATCTTGTGCCGTTTCCTTTCACAGTTAGAGCTGTCACCACTGCTAGAGTATTTTTGAGAAGATGCAGATCCATTTTTCCAGGGTTTGTAACCATGAGAGGAGCAAGAATCGGCCGAGCTGTTCCCATAGCCATAAGTTCTTGCTGTGCTGACCTCATCATCGTCATCATCATCTTCTTCCTCTTCTTCTTCCACGCTCAATAATGCATCGATATCATCTGAATCCTCTTTAGCCAAAGAGGAGGCTTCTCTTGCACTATCAAAATTCTCGGGGAAATAACTTGTATGCATATTTAGGGCAGGGCCGCGGAATTTGTGGGCCACTGCAGGATGGAACATAACCTGGCTGCGATGATCAGTCTGATCGAAAATGATGAAATTTTTCGGGCAAACCTCAGAAGACTGAAACTCAATGCCATGTAGAGGCATCGAACGGTTTGCAGCAGGAGGAAGAAGTGCATCATAAGAAGATGCAAATGGAATGTTTGTGTAATTCTTATCCCATTGACTACCAAAGTGGGGTACTTCCTTTTCAGGGTGAAATCGTGGGTCTCCCTGCATTAGAATCGCGTTTTCGATGATTTATCTTTCAGCTTTGGCTGTTTATTTGCTTTCGATTTGACAAGGGGTTCCTAAATTGACAAACGCTGTGTAGCAACTCAGTGTATTGCCATGCTGCTTATGAAGCTGTCTATTCTAAATTAACTATGAGAATCAATCCTTCGCCTTTTGCTGCTATTACTGCCTTCTTCGTGCTAACAATTAGAAGGCAATCTGTCCCAAAACCCAATCCCCTAAAACGTTTTTTTTTTTTGTGCTAGACTACGTGACAGGCTTGAGCAATTGGCGGAAATATTCAGCCTGTAAATGAAGATACGATAGTTAAAATATGTTAATGAAACCTTCATAAACACAAATTTAGATAGCAGACTAAGGATATTATACATAACGAATTTCTAGTAAAGTATAGTTCACAGGATTATTGCAGACTACAGCATATCCCAAACTCAGACACTGTTGACTATCTCCACATCCATAAAACATAAAGACAATAGAACTGATTGAACACAATAAAGCCTCTTAACAAAAAATATGCATACAACAAAAGCCAGAAATCAGTCATTTCAGTACAAGGAAACGAGAAATTGAAACATAGAAGTATAAGAAACTTGAATGTAACACAAACACAACCAAGAAAAGGACAATCAAGGTCAACACAAAGCAGTATGAGAGTGTAAAACTAAAAAAATAAACCACGCCGAAGAAAAACTCTTACCTGACAAACTTGCATCACTTGGTAATACGCAACAAACCCAACATTCATTTTAATCTGTCCTACTTCTTTTACTGCTCGATACCTCTTTATGGTAACCGCAATGTACATTCTCACACCTCAACCCACTTTTTAATTAAAACCCAACCAACTACAGTATTTCAGAAACCAAAGCAGATTTACCTGCAAGATTAAACATGAACCTCTCGATTTTTCAGAAAGCATACAAATGAAACATTTTGTATTTTTGTATCTACAGCCACAAACAAATTGGTAGAGGTGGTGAACAAATAAAATACCAAACCAGAATACTTACAGTATGACACGAAAGAAGACCACCAAGCAAACACGGTTGCTGCTATAATTCACAAAAGAAAAAGACCACGGCATGATTCCCTCCTTTTCTTCCCCCAAATCAAATATGTATAAATCAACTTCAGGCTGCAAAATAAAACGAACATGGAAACGGCAAATCACATAATCTTAACCCTTGGTAAAAATATATATAAAGTTTAAAAAATGACAAGTTCATGCTTCTTCATTTTCCTCAAATCCTCATCAAAGTGCCACAGCCTGAAAGCTAATGATAACAGAACGAACCCATATGAACATAATTGAACTTACAGATCAGAAAGGGTAGCACTGAGTACAAGTAGAGATCGAACTAGTGAAACGAAAAAAAAATCAATTTCAAGTGAAAGATCCTAAAGATACAACAACAAAAAAAAAGCAGTTCTTGTTCTTGTAGCAAAGAGCGCAAAAGTTGAAGGTTCCAAAGAAGAAAAATCAAAGAGAAAGAAAAACTTACAATAAAAGTTTGAGGGCTGAGTTCGTCTCAGCGATAGACTGATAGTAGTGGTATAAGCAGAAACTGAACTGTAGTCGAGAATTGAAGCTTCCCCAGAATTTCGCTGTAGATCTATCTATAGAGAGAGATGATGCGTGTGAAAGAGAGAGCGGAAAAATGGAAATGATGTGGTCTGCGCGAAGTGGGGAGGATATTTATTACATACAACAAATGTATAAAGAATTTAATTTGAGCTGAGTGAGTGCGTATGTTTTGGGGATGTGTGCATTTTCTCAGAGTCAAATATGAAGAATATGGACCGTCGGATTGATGGTGGGTGTCGGGAACCCATCCCGTGTAATGCGGGATGGGATATAAACCGTAGGATGAAGAAGCACGCGTGAAAGGGGAGCAGTAGCGTGGGCCCGCCGTGTTTGACGAAAGTGGCGTGTCGTGGAATCGACTCTTCGTGCTTATGCTCTTTTGTTTGGCTTTCTTGTTTTCTTCTAACTTGTGGCTTCCACTCTCTTCATTCCTCTAGTGACCCAATTAACAAAGTTACTAATACATTATTCTTTTAAAACTAAGGTAATATTTTGAAGTAGTTTTGAACTCGTATTTTTCAAAATTTTTAATTGTGATGAACAATGAATCAAAACCTAATAATTATTAGTACATTATTTAATTTCGAATTTCACCTTAATATAAAACTGACCATGAATCTTGCTTGCAAAAAGCTAATTAATTTCGTATTAATAATTTTTTATTTGTTTGTTTACTTATAAACTCAATGTTTCTTATATCCATGAAATTCAACTAACTAGTTTAGGTATGAAAATTGAATAATATAAGTACAAAGCATAATTATCATGTTGGAAAGTAATTATATTCTTTATCTGATGTGCAAGCCAAAAAAGTTTATATATAAAACTATTAACAATAAATTATAATTGATGAGCTGAAAGGAATTGAAGTCAGAAAGCAGGAAAAATAATCTTAAAACTGTAATTGGTTTTTGTTAGGCTAACTGGCTAAGTATGTCACTCGTTGCTATTTTATAAAATTATAATATATGATAGTAATTATACCATAGCTTAAATAAAAAAATAATACCATAGCTAATAGTTAGGTCGTGGAATAGCCTAGGGCTTGTTAGTCTTAAACTAATATTTTCTCTTTCATGTTTTGTTTTAAAAATGGTTTAAACATAATGATAACCGATAAGTTTGTATTATAAAGAAATATATCAGTCATATGGAATATGAAAGGTTAAGAAATTGAGATGAGATCGAATAATTGAATTATAAGAGTTTATAAAAATCTAGGATGACCATTTCTTGATCACGAGGCACACGGTGATAAAAGAATTATTTCATAACCTTTTTCGTGGAACATTAGCTTTTAAACATAAAAAATAATTCCACACTAACATAGTAATATAATTTCAAATAAAAAAATAACATTTTGATGTGTGCATTGTAGCCTAGACCCTAGAGAGGCAAACCTTTTGCATGCCTATTAATTGTTTTAAAGCTCAAACAATTAGTAGGAAAGTTATTTTAAGTTAATTTTGGAATTAATTTAGTGGTTAAGTGTGAATAAGTTTAATAGTCATTTTTTTAATAGTTGGGTAAAATTTTAATATGTGTTAATTCATATTAATGTTGAAATTTTTTATTAGTGTGAAACTAAATTAGTTACTATTAAAATGGAGCCTAAACCTTCCTATAAATAGTCACAACATTATGGTATTTTAGATCATTTAACAATTAGCAAAGAAGAGTGTTAGTTGAGAGCTTGTGAGAGAGTTAGAGAAAATTGAGTGTGTTAATTTTCTCTGGATGAGAGTTAGAGAAAATTAAGTTCTGTAATTTTCTCTGGGTGTATTGAGGTCATCGGGGAATGTAAACACTTGAGTGGTCTTGTAAATCTTCAGTTATTTTTAGTGAAATTTCTTTGATCGTCAATTGTAAAAGTAGGCAGTTGGGCCGAACCACGTTAAATCCTTGTTTCCATTTATTATTTTCTTGCTTAATTTTGTTTACCAGTTAAATTATTCCGAGAGAGTAACTGTCATTGCGTGGTAAATAATTGCGCGTTATTCCTAACAAATTAGTATCAGACCGGGTATTATTGGTACTGATATTTTTTTATCAGTATATCTTTTACGGTGCAATTTTTAGCTCTTTTGTTACTATAGCAGTTTGGAATATTTAATTTATCGTTGACATGGCGAGTCGACAATCAGTGATGCGATAAGAAGTGGAGAAGTCCGATGACCATAATGATTTTAATTTATGACGAATTAAAATGAAGGTGTTGTTGGTTCAACAAAGACTGTTAAAAGCTCTTAAAGGAGAAGAAGCTTTGAAAGAAAAATATGACGATCATGAAATAGAAGAGATTGTCGAGAAAGCACGGAGTTCGATTTTGTTGTGTCTTTCTGACTATGTTCTAAGAGAGGTTGCTGGAGAAAGTACCGTTGTTGACTTATGAAAGAAGTTGGAGTCACTCTATATGACCAAGTCATTCACCAACCGTTTGTATTTGAAACAACGGTTATATTCTCTACGGATGCAAGAAGGATCATCGGTGAAAGATTATCTTGATGAATTTAATAAGATAATCTTGGATTTGAAAAATATCGATGTCAAAATTGAAGAAGAAGACCAAGCGATGATGTTGTTGTGTAAGTTGCCATCCTCGTATGATAATTTCATTGAAACCATAATTTTCAGTTAGGACACTATCACGGTGGAAGGTGTCAAATTAGTTTTGAACTTGAAAGAGCTGAAGAAGAAAATTGATGGTTATGAATATAAGGATTCAGCAAGGGTCATGGTCACGAGAGGTAGATTTGACGAAAAGGGATCTGGAAATAAATGGAAATCCAAATCAAAGAAGGTCAGATGTTATGAATGTAATGAAACTTGGCACATAAGAAAAGATTGTCCAAAGCCGAAAGATAAGAGGGATAGCGACTCAGATGATTCTTGTGACGAGTCAAATGTTGTCACTGAAAGAGTAAATTCCACAGATGTCGTTGATGCATTAGCAGTGTCAGAAGAAAGTATAGGAGTTGCGTGGATTCTTGATTCTGCTTGTACCTTTCGTATGTTTTCTAACAAACACTGGTTTTCTACTTATCATAAAATTGATGGTGGAAAAGTGTTACTTGGGAACGACAAAGAACTGTCAGTAGTTGGTGTTGGTATGGTCAAAATCAAGACATACAATGGCATGACTAGAACATTGGAGGTTCGACATGTTCCGGAATTAAAGAAAAATCTGATTTCGTTGAGTCGTCTTGATTCCCGAGGTTATTGGTATTCTGCTCGAGGTGGAGTATATATTCGAGACCTCTATTATTTGACCAAAAGCAATGTGATGGAAAGTGCTGGTGCAACATGTGAAGAAGGTCCGGTTGATTCAATTGGAGGTTTGGTTGAACATGTAGTGAAAAAGCAACCGTCAGAATCATAAATAGAGGAGGAATAACTTCTATGGTGGAGAAGTTACGGGAACTTTCTACGATCAAGTTCGGGTATGGGAACTTGACGAATATTTCCAGTGTTTAAATTACCGGAAAAGACGATCGAGTAAATTTCAAATTAAGGTGGAGATTTGTTGAGTTAATTTTGAAATTCATTTAGTGATTAAGTGTGAACAAGTGGATTAGTCATTTTTCTATAGTTGGGCAAAATTTCAACATGTGTTAATTCACATTAATGTTGAAATTTTTGACTAGTGTGAAACTAGATTAGTTACTATTAAAATGAAGGCTAAACTTTCCTATAAATAGTCATGAGATTATGGCATTTGAGATTATCCAACAATTAACAAAGAAGAGTGCTAATTGAGAGCTAGTGAGAAAGTTAGAGAAAATTGAGTTCAGTAATTTTCTCTGGGTGAGAGTTAGAGAAAATTGAGTTCTGTAATTTTCTCTACGTATATTGGGGTCATCGGGGAGTGTAAACACTTGAGTGGTCTTGTAAATCTCCAGTTATTCTTAGTGAAATTTCTTTGATCGTCAATTGTGAAAGTAGGCAGTTGGACCGAACCACGTTAAATCCTTGTGTCTATTTATTATTTTCTTGCTTAATTTTATTATCCACTTGCCAGTTAAATTATTCTGAGAGAGTAACTGTCATCGAACGGTAAATAATTGCGCGGTATTCCTAAGAGTTACTATAGTATTGCTACACTTTGTCTATGGAGTGTATTTTTTATATGTGGATGAAACTAAATTCAAATGAATATTAGAATTTATTTGAACTGGATGAACCAAATTAGGTTCATTTCAAGGCGACATTTAATAATTTGCATTTCCCATGGATGGCCTGCTATTCTACGGGTAATCAATATTCTTCAACTTCTATTAACCTCATTTGTTTGCATAGAAGGATATGAAATATGGATCAAAATTTAGAAAAATTATCAGTCAAATAAAGATAAATCATCCATTCTTAATTATATGTTTGTTCATTAACTAAGTATTTTTATTATTCATTAACATAAATTTGAATGAAATCATTTGTTAAAATTCTTTTATGGTTTATGAGTGGAAAAAAACATTCTAATTTCACAATTTCGCTGTGCACTTTATTACGGCGGGGTCAGAAAGCTTGGGCTAATTGGACTGGACGTCTGGTCCATATACGATGCAGCCCATCCAAATTGGCCCGTGAAAGCTCAGATGGTCAACATTACAGTACAATCTTCAAACAATAAGTTCAAATATTGCAAACACCTCTTGGTTGTGTTTATTGGTTAGTTCAGTTGAATAACCGAGCCGCATCGATTACATCTATACTTTCAAATATTGGAATTGATGTCGAACTAAATTGAATTATTCGATTTGGTTGGATCGGTTCATTTAACCAAACTATTACATATATTTGTTTTTCATTTTTTATTTTGAAATTTACTTTTCTTGTATACATAAATTGATATTTTACGGTTTAAATATCTAATAAATTATAATGAAATTACCATAACATAGAATTTAACTAATTAAATAAGTGACATACTTATAATTCATAAACTACAAACTATGTAATCGAGGGAGTATACATAATTAAGGTCAAATACATCTTTACCTCCCTAACTTGACACAAAAAGTCCATTGCCCCCCCGAACTTTCAAAAGTTTCTCTCAGCCTCCTGAACTTGGCAGATTGTATCAATTTACCCCCTAAACTTGGTAAAAATGTATCAGTTTGCCCATTGAATGCCACGCGTCAAGTTCCGATTGGTTTGATTTTTTAAAGATGTCTTTTTTATTACCAATCAAAAGTTGACAAGTAGCACTCAAGGGGTAATATGATGCATTTTTGCCAAGTTCAGGGGGTTGAGAGAAACTTTTGAAAGTTTGGAGGGGCAATAGAATTTTAATGCAAAGTTTAGGGGGGTAAATATACATTTAGCTTATAATTAATGTAAATTATGATGATTTTGTTTTTAAAGTACACCATATTTTTCCTCTTATCACCATTGAATCAATCTTTACACCATAAATCCAACAGTGATGAGAGACAAAATAATAAAGACTTTATTTTTGACAAAACCATCATGAGATCTGCCATAATTAATAAATAAAAAAATCAAATAAAAAGGAGATAATACAATTAAAATACAAGAAATAAAGGTAATATAATATTATGAAAATAATGTTTGGAAAATATATTATTTAAAAGTAAAATATATATCATATATAGTTAACTTTTTAACAAATAATTAGAATTAATTGGTAGGTTCGATTACATCGGTAATTTTTTTAAATTCAAATCGAATCTAATAAACTGAAAATTTACAAAATGAATAACCGATATTAAACCGTTTAGACCGAACATCAATCTGAAAGATCGAATTTCACTGGTTTGAATGGAGCTTAGGTTCGTTTTTTGACATCCCTACTTTCAACAAACAAAAACACAATTCTGCATCATTATTCCTCTAAGCAAACTCGCAATCATGATAACCTGAAATTTATAATAAAATATATATTAATAATCAATAAATACATAAATCATTTAACATATTTGGAGAAAATAGGAAATTACAGGATTAATGATACTGGTAACAAGAAGAGCAAATCCTCCAAAATCACAATTCCAGTAAATTCTGCTCATTAATTGGAAGTAAAATTCATACCAACAGAGGCATGATTCATTATAGTACGTAGGAATATGTAATAACTTTTTCCTTTCTCTATTATTCTCCTCTTTGTTCGCATACATAATCGATGTTTCAATACATGTTCTTCCTTACTTGCTGACGGTTTTGCCAAACAATACGAGCTCGTTTGGTTGGTGGAATAGAAAAAAAACCAATGGAAAAAGGTGAAATGTTTGCCTAGAGTCCGTCGTCGAGACGGAATAGCTATTCTGAGCTATCATACAACTCATGGAATAGCTATTCCCTTCTCGAGGGGAGGAATAGCTATTCCATGAGTTTTATGATAGCTAGGAATAGTTATTCCATCCCGACGACGGACTCTAGGCAAACACTCCACCATTTTCCATTCGTTTTTCTCTTATTCCGCGAAAAAACTATTCTACCAACCAAACAAACCCTAAGTCTTGTCCTGCATCAACACAGACATTATTATATTAAATTACATGCTAACTGGATTTTGACATATCAACTTACATGTCAAATTACCACATACATATTAACTAGAATAAGTATTTTAAAGTTTGAATATCTTAATTGCATGAGATGCTAAGAGTTCGCAAACTAAGAAGTAAAACTTTATTGACCATTTATGCCCCGAAAAGGGACTAATCCTGCAAGAGTGAACGGACGTTAGATAGGCTTCACCAGACCGCTTCGATGCTCAAATCAGTTACATGAGAGATGGAAAAGTAATGATGGAAATGAGCGAGTGAAAATTGGATCTTTTGTTACCTTGAAACGTTGCATGACTGTCATGACCTCTTATCCAAGTAATGAATTTGAATCTGCATAATGGACATTTAGATCGAAGGGCTTAAAGTGTGGTATCCATATCAACTACCAATAAAACGGGTTGATTTCAGTTTCAAAAGAAATAAAAGGTGTTGTATGTTAGAGCCCCAGGCATTCTTTGAGACAGCAACAAAAAATAAGTTCAAAAGAAAACTCATTATATAATTTATTTTTGATCCCAATTTTCATTCCAGACAGTTTGGCCGAGTGGTCTAAGGCGCCAGATTTAGGCTCTGGTCCGAAAGGGCGTGGGTTCAAATCCCACAGCTGTCAATTTCTTTTCACATCTTTTTTTTATTTCTTCTAGTTTCATCCTAAAGCACTTGTAGAAATATTACTTTCACTTATAAACTTTTCCGGTATTCTACATCCTGCTTTTCCCGTAAATACAAAAATTACCAATTTTGATCCATGATACGATATGAAGCATTCACTAGAAAAAACTCAAAAAATATTACTTACACATAAACATTTCCGATATTTTACAACTTTCTTTTCCTGTTAATAAAAAAACTCTCATTTATGATCAATGATAGGATATGGATCATTCACTAGAAAGAACTCAAAAAGTTCACACTTTTTCCAGTTTAACTAAATGGTGTCAAGTTTTGGGTTCTAAAACTGACTAATATTTTGGTCAACTGAACATTTATAAAATTATAAAAAAAACTGTTCAAGGCATAAAAACAAATTCATAAACAAGCAAATTGCAAATGAATAAATAAAAGTGCAGCTCATTCTATTAATTATTTACACATTTGATTGCATATCCTTTTAAAATTTTTTACTCTTCCATCATTTTTTCAATAAATATTTTGCATTGATCTGAAATTCTGAATATCTATACCTTTAATTTTTCTGGCAATTCAAACTAATTTCTATCATACCCATAATCAACTGATCCTTAATTTTTCTTGGCTTCTCATAAATAAAATCCAAACATTCAATAATTGTTTTTCTCACGACAATTGTAAAAATCATATTAAAAGTCATACCATATATATATATATATATATATATATATATATATATATATATATATATATATATATATATATATATATATTTGAGTAGGAAAAAATGTTAGAGCATACCTAAGAAGACTAGTGGGCATAACGCGTCAAAAATCCTCTCACAGCATGGGCAAGTTTCTGTGAAGAACAATCAAGATTGAAGCCATCCTTTTTTGCCATTACATGCAAATTGCAATGCAACTTGTTCATAAATTATCATCCATTGCCTCACATCACGGTCTCATCTTTAATTGTATCTTCATTGACCTTAATTTTAGATAGTTTACTTAAGTTGTTTGCTTTTATTTTCTTAATATTTATCGAGGTTCGAATTTCACAGTCTCAAACTTTTAATTGAATTAATATTGTTAATTTACTTAAATGTAGGCTAAAGGCCAAATTAAAATTTTTGACAAAATGGTAAGAGCAAGAATCTATTGTTTTATCTTTTTTTTTTCAAAATCATACGGACTGATGCAACTGGTTTTTGTGATCATACCATGGGCCAATCAAGTCATATTGTTTTATTAAAGTTTCCCATTTCAATTTTGTTTCCTATGCTTGCCGACATCAATTTGTTAGTTTTTATTTCTTTCTTGTAATGTGAAATTGGCCAAGGTGTTGCGGGGTCAATGGTTTGAGTGACGGTGATACAACCTCTTTCATCTTCTTTCTAGCAGATTTATAAAAGCTTCAATAAATTAGAGTTTTTTCACAACCATTTCCACTCACATTTTCATAAGATGTTGAATCAAACTCAGAAAATGAGTTCACAGATAATGATATTGTTTTCAGTTCTTGCTGTTGCTATATCTGCAGAAACAAGCTTAGAAGCAGATCTTTCAGCATTGAAGGCCTTTAAAAATGGAATCACAGATGACCCTTTTGAAGCACTTGGTAACTGGACTGATGCAACACATCACTGCAACTGGTCTGGTGTTGCTTGTGACCCTTCTTCGAGTCGTGTCATTTCGATTTCTCTGGTTCAGTTGCAGCTCCAAGGCCACTTATCTCCGTTTATCGGAAACCTTTCAGCTCTTCAGGTTCTTGATCTATCTTTAAACTCATTCGTTGGCCGTATTCCATATCAGCTAGGACTTTGCTCCCAACTTACTGTTCTCAGTCTATATCAAAACTCTATCTCAGGGCCAATCCCACCCGAATTGGGTAACCTTCGAAACCTGCTAACTCTAGATTTAGGATCTAATATCTTGAATGGAACCGTTCCTGATAGCATTTGCAATTGCACATCCTTGCAAGGTTTTGGTGCTGATTCCAACAACCTGACGGGGCAAATACCTAGGAACTTTGGGAATTTAGTTAACTTACAGCTTTTAGTGGTGGCTGAAAACAAATTCGAGGGTTCAATACCTGTTTCGATTGCAAAGTTGCAAGCTTTGCAAATTATAGAGCTGAGTCAAAACCGCTTGTCAGGAAAAATACCCAAAGAGATAGGGAACATGTCAAATTTAGTTTACCTTGTCTTGTTTGAGAATTCCCTAGTAGGAGAGATCCCTCCTGAATTAGGTCACTGTAAGAATCTTGCCCATCTTGAGCTGTACACTAATCACCTCACTGGACCCATTCCTTCTGAGCTAGGAAATTTGACAAAGTTGAAAACTTTAAGGCTGTATGATAATAGACTAAACTCAACAATACCTCTTTCTTTATTCCAGTTGACATCATTAACCAATTTAGGTCTATCTGAGAATCGGTTAACTGGTATTGTTCCTAATGAGGTTGGATTGTTAGTATCCATGGAAGTATTAACACTACATGATAACAATTTCACAGGAAAGATTCCTTCTTCCATAACAAACCTGTCAAATTTAACTTACTTGTCATTAAGCTTGAATTCCCTCACGGGAGAGATTCCGTCAAATATAGGATTGCTCTATAATTTGAGGAACCTTAGCCTAAGCAACAATTATCTTGAGGGATCCATTCCTCCTAGCATTTTCAATTGCACAAAACTTTTGTTCATTGATTTAGCTGTAAATAAAATCAGTGGGAAACTTCTATGGGGTTTTGGGAAGTTGCAGAATTTGACAAGGCTAAGTCTCGGACCAAACAACTTGACTGGAGAAATCCCTGATGATCTTTATAATTGCTCCAATCTTCAAGTTTTAAGTTTGGCAGAAAACAATTTCACAGGGATGCTGAAGCCAGGCATTGGCAAGCTCTACAATCTTCAACTTCTGAAAGTTGGCTTCAATTCGTTAACAGGGCCCATTCCTTCAGAGATTGGCAATTTAACTCAATTGATCACTTTGTCACTTTCTGGAAATAGGCTTTCGGGCCTTATTCCAAAGACAATTGCGAGGCTTTCTCTCCTTCAGGGGCTTGGTTTGTTAAGTAACGAGCTAGAAGGTGCGATACCAGAAGATATTTTCAAACTGAAGCATTTAACCGATCTCTCTCTGGGGCTAAATAGGCTCACAGGTTCCATTCCAACTTCTTTCTCGAGACTTACAATGCTTTCACTATTGGACCTCAGTAGCAACATGCTTAAGGGGTCCATTCCTGCAAGTATGGCCACTCTCAATCGTCTAATGTCTCTCGATCTCTCACACAATCAAATATCAGGATCAATTCCAGGATCTGTCATGTTGGGAATGAAATACATGCAGTTTTCTCTCATCTTGTCACATAACTCATTGACCGGAAGTATTCCAGCTGAATTGGGAACGTTGCAAGCAGTACAAGTTATTGATCTCTCACACAACAATCTTTCAGGAATCATTCCTGGAACACTAGGAGGCTGCAGAAATTTGTTCTCGCTTGATCTGTCAGGAAACAAGTTTTCGGATCCGATTCTTCCAGAAGCCTTCAGTGAGATGACTGAGCTTACAAGCATGAACCTTTCTAGGAATGCTTTGGGTGGTCATATCCCAGAAAGCATTGCAAATCTTAAGCATCTTACCTCCCTCGATTTTTCTCAAAATCAGCTGAATGGTACAATACCTGAGAGCTTTGCCAATATGTCCGCTCTGAAAGTCCTTAATCTGAGTTTCAACAAACTTGAAGGCCGGGTTCCAGATTCAGGCATATTCAAGAACATGGTGTTTTCCAGTTTGGCAGGAAATCCTGGTCTATGTGGAACCGAATCTCTAGGTCCATGCAGCAAGAAGAGTTCAAACTCCTTCTCCAAGAAGACAATATGGATTCTAATATCAATTGGAGTGATTTGCATACTTCTCGTTCTTTTGCTTGTCATTTTGATGCTCACTCGACATGGTAAAAAAAGGTCTAATTCAGAAAGAGTAGAAAACACAGAACCAGAATTTAGTCCAGCAATCAAACTCACGAGGTTCGAGCCGATAGAATTAGAAAAGGCGACCAGTTTCTTCAACCAGGATAATATAATTGGTGCCAGCAGCTTGAGCACAGTTTACACAGGCCAATTAGAAGATGGGAAGATTATAGCTGTCAAGAAACTGAATTTACAGCAGTTCCCAGCAGAATCTGATAAAAGCTTCTACAGAGAAGCCAAGACATTAAGCCAGCTGAGACACAAGAATCTAGTGAAAGTAGTTGGCTATGCCTGGGAAAGCACTAAGCTAAAAGCTTTAGTTCTGGAATATATGGAGAACGGGAACTTGGAGAGCATCATCCATGGATCTCGTGTCGATCAATCAAGATGGACAGTATCTGAGAGAATAGAAATGTGCATTTCGATTGCAAGTGGACTAGATTACTTGCATTCTGGTTATGACTTCTCCATTGTTCACTGTGATTTGAAACCCTCTAACATTCTGTTGGACACCAATTGGGTTGCCCATGTGAGCGATTTTGGTACAGCTCGAATACTTGGGGTTCATCTCCACGATGGAAGTAGCCTTTCTTCATCATCAGCTTTTCAAGGCACCATTGGCTACCTGGCACCAGGTTAATCCATCCCCTTTTTCACATTACTTCTGTAGCTTTATATTCATATGCCCATGCCTGTGGCTAAAACTTTTTTATCAGAATTCGCATACATGGGGAAAGTCACAACAAAAGTAGATGTGTTTAGCTTTGGAATTATATTGTTGGAGTTACTCACGAAACGAAGGCCAACTGAAGTTTCAGAAGAGAATGGGATTTCGATAACTTTAAGACAGCTGATAGAGAAAGCCTTTTGCAGTGGCACCAATGAACTTGTACGAGTTTTAGACCCTGAGATTACAAGGAACATGTTAAAGGCAGAAGAAATTACTTTGGTAGAGCTCTCAAAACTGGCCTTGTCCTGCACCACCCCAAATCCTGATGATAGACCCCATATGAATGCAGTTTTAGCTTCTCTTCTTAAGCTAAGAGCAAGACAAGCTGGTGGTTTGAAAGTTGTTGAAATTTGAAACCTTTCTTTGCTGCTTTCTAGTTTTAGAAAATATTCAAGCATCGATAAGTTTGTTCATCAATTCTAATAAGCTCAGTGCTAAAATATCCCCTCAATTATGCATGTTTTCTAGAAAGAGATGAGAGTAGAGTATGAAATAAATTTCAGTTTAAATTCCACAATTAATCAATTATCATTCACAGCAAATCACATATATGCTCTGAGTTTGAAATACATAATACAAAGAAAAATTGAGAGGCCTGAAATTTACTCAGTTGGAGGATCATTTTTCAAAAACTCTTCGACTGCTGATGGGAAATCCAAGTCACCGTCCTCTAATTCACAAGCAGCCTTGCCTAACAGCAAATAGCCCAAACTCAATGTCTCCGTCCTATTCTCGCCGCCGGCACTCTGTGAGAAGTAGCTAATCCATCCATCTAGTCTCTTTGTCTCCTTTCTGCCATTGGGCCCCTTAACCTTAACAATCTTCTCGTAAAATCCACTCTCACAGCCGCAACACTCATCGCTAACCTCTACTTTCCCCCCTGCGTCTTCTTCGTCATTCTGTTCACCTCCTCCAAAATTCGACAAGCCTAAGAGCTGCATTAACAAATCAATTTCATCAATACCACTGGTTTTAGCTTCAATTGCAATCGGATTGAGAAGTTTTTCGGGGAAATCTTGAGGTAGGGTTTGATGAATTGGGGAAGATTGTGAAGAAGTTGATAGGAAATTAAGTGGAGGCTCACTGCTCTCCTGGAGAGCAGTTGAGTGGGTGTTCGGCTCTATATCGTTGTGAATAAACATCGGCGTACATAGAGATTCTGTCAACGAGGGATTGGTCTGTATATTTTTCGGCGCCGGAGAGGGATTGAATGATTGAGTTGGGGTTTCAAGCTTCAACCTTTTCTCAACCTGCAAAATACAGATGAGAATGATAAGAGGGGAGAAGAGGCGAAATGCAGGATTGTAAGAAATAGGTAAATAAGAGTTTACCTGCTTGAGGGAGGAGAAAAAAGTGGAGTGCGGTGATGGTGGTCGCATTTTCTTTCGCCGGCGTCTCTAACGTCGGTTCACCAAGTGTTATTGGCAAAAGGAACGTAACCAAGTGGTAAAAATTCTGCATTTCAAACTATTACATAGTAAAGTTATAAATTTATTATTTATTCCCTTTTAATAATTGATATTTTTTAATAATTGATATTGAATTGTATTTGTCGGTGGATTCATAATTAAATAAAATTTCAATTATTAAAACTGATTACAATTTTATCAAAATTAAAACTTAAAAAATTTCTTTTCATTTTGTTTACGCCATGTCGTTCGGATCTTTGAACTTTCGACACCAATATCGATCTGGCCTTTTAGAACTTGACTGCATATATCACAGTTTGTTGGTATAAAACTAAAAATTTCTAGTTTCTTATAAATACAAATTCTAAAGAGGTTAAATTTGAAATCACGACCTCACATCCATTTTAAAATATGTAATGAATACACTCGATTGATAATTTAACTTGAAAGGGAAATTCAACATTTTATTCCTGCTTTGACACTTTTATGGAGAAATCTTATATATTTTAATTTGATTTTTTTATCGATTATATCGTATTACGTGTTAGAAAGTCTTGTTCATTTTTTATGTGTATGAAATTTAATTATTTAAAATTCAAAATTTAATAGTCATGTAATCAGGTATGTGATCCAATCGGATCTGATTGTAATCAAGGTATAGTTCTGGTGAAATAAATGAACAAAAAAAAAAAGCTTTGTTCAACATTTATACATATGAAATTTAATTATTTGAAATTCAAAATTATCATGGATTTTATATAGCTCTCTCTTAGACTTACCAAAATTGGTTTTGGAACTTAAAAAATGTGGATAAAATACTTAAGTGATAACCTGGTATATCAATGAGCCTGCAAATTCCACCGACCGGCTGAGTTTTAGTTCAATTACATCATATCACGGTGGTTTGTCCACCCGGTTGGAAACAAGCTAGCGCACCACAGAATGAAGCTGTGGCATGGCTATCTCCTCAGGAATCCATTCGATTAGTCAACGCCAACGACCGTGTGGTGACGCGGCCAGACCGAGAAACAGAAGAAGACAAAGCAACATGGACCAATAATTGACTACTTGCATTATTAGTGGAAACCTACATCACTAGTGGATGTCTATATCACTGGTGGATGTCTACATCACTAGTGGATGCTTACATCCTCAAGGTTCATCCACTTCCTATATAAAGACCTCAAGCACATAATTAGAGGTGCACACAATTTCTTACTCTCTTCTTCTCTCTTATTTCTCGCCTCCTCTTTTAAATCCGTTGCTAAAGGCTACGCCGGTCACACGGCTAGCCTCCATAATCACCTCTCTCTATTTGGCAGATTCCGACCACTTTGTGTGACGGAACATACGATCAATGATCTGAAAGCAAGCGCGTGAACGACACTTCCTCGGACCTAGCTTTCATTAAGCACTCTTTGAATGTGGCTTAAATTGGTTGATAGGTGCAAATATAACAAGTAAATATTAAAGGAAGACTTTTCACTCATGAACAGCAGCTGCACCAAGAAAGTTGCTGCTAAGAGCATAATAAACTCGGGTTAATTCATTTTTTAAGCTTTTAAGCTAAGACTTGCTATCTAGAAAGTATCACTTTAAGAAATGTTGCACACTGCACGCCTGCTAAAAAACGTCTCAAGGTTATTGGATATAAATCCAACATCAAAATTATATTTTAAGCTAATATTAGTTGAGCTTAATTTTAATTTTAATCAAGAAAGAATTTATTGTGAAAGATAACGGGGTTGCTCTTAAGATCATTTAACCTTTGATTATCATTGTTAGAGAAACAAAGAAATAATGCCAGAAGTGTTAATGTTAATTGCAAGATTAGAGAATCAATTCGTGAAATAATAGTTTGAGTTAAGTGCTGGTAAAAAGTTGCATCAAAAAGTATGTGGAGATAAATGCTTTAAGGTTCAATGATAAGATAGTGATATCAAGGCCCATTAAAGCCTCAAGCCCATTAGAAGATCCAAGAACTGCATGGGCCAAACAAATGAACACCTCGGCACCACTACGCGCCGAGATAATGTCAGCACAACATCTCGCCGAGGTATAGAACCAAATTAAATAACCTTCGGCGTTACCCACCAACATTTCGCCGAGGCATCACCCTCACAACCCACTACTCTGACGTTTGTCTCCCCTCTGCCACATTAAATGCATTACCAACTGGCAGAGATGAATCATTTAATGCTCAGACGGCGGACAAGACCCCCAAACGGCGGGCCACACGTGCATCTCTCACGGATGGGTCCCACATGACATCATCACACACAAATCCTATAAATGGCAAATCTCTAACTGCTAAAAGGTAAGTAATGATAAGCAAACTTTACTAAAGACCCC
>CATIWQ010042740.1:0-10894 GCA_949673415.1 Euphorbia schlechtendalii
AATATATTAATATATATATATATATATATATATATATATATATATATATATATATATATATATTATATAATAATTAATTAATTAAAAGAAAGAAAAAAAAAACTAATTACTGTTAACGTGGCCCACTCGCTAAAGAGTTTAGCGAGGGTGGCACACCCTCGCTGAAGAGTTCAGTGAGGAGGGGAGCTCGCCAAACTCTTCGGCGAGCCCTGTTTATTTCCGTCCCAAAAATCTATAAATTCGGGATTTTTTTGGATTGAAGGGGGCTTGAAATTTCAGAGAAAAATTCTCTTTTTCAGATAAAAAAAAACACAAACAATAATTTCTTCTTTTCTTCTAATATTTTCTTGGATCCAAAACACTTTTGGAACTCAAATTTCTTCATTTTTTAATCAAATTTCTTCATCTAGTTCTTCTTAAGTCCTCTATTATTCTCAGGTCTAAAACAAATTTAGAACTCGAGTCTGATTATCTTTTGGACACTTTATTTTCCAACCAAACAATTATTTTTCCACATTAAACCACAATAACTACAAAAACGAACGAGGAACGCTCCCGGGTATCAAATGGATACGCCTAAGTGGATTCATACCAAAAGGGTAAGCCTCTGAGTTCCTAGAAATGCGAATTCCTATCTCATCATCTACTTCATCTTTTTCTGATATTATTTGTGGACCTAGGAATATTTTTTATTTCTTTTTATGTAAATAATGTTGTAATTCTCTTCCTCATCTTTATTTCTTTTCTTTATTTTTCTAGAATACCCCAACGAAAGGAATTAAAATTATTCCCGGATAACAGACCTCACCTTTTGCCATGCGGTCATTTTCACTAATAAAATTGGCCAACATATATGTAAATAAAAATGACCTATTTTTATTTAAAATAATAACTTAAATCATCAATGTTTTAATTAGGCCACACGGGCCACGCTAAAATCAAATCGAGCATATGTGTCATATTTCATGCTAACAACCTTTGTGATGCAGGTTAGATGTATGTTTAGGATTTTATTTTTCCTTCGGGTATTGCACATATTTTTACGGAAAATGTAATCAATAGGTTAGCGGGCGATTGCATCCCTCGATTTTTTTGGAAGCCTTGTAATTTTTATTTTCCGCATTTACTTTCCGCATTTATTTACTGCTTTGTGGATGATTTATTATTTCGTATTGTGGATGGTTTATTATTTTGCAATACATGAATCATGCATATGAAGTCTAAAAATGACCTAAGTGCGAAAATACACAATTAAGAAAATACGGTTTTCTGTAGATGTAATATAATGTGATCACTTAAGAAACAAGCAACTTATCCCGAACCCGAATCTCTGTGTCTTGGTTTGCCATCCCCCGGACGTTAAGCCTCACATGACACTAATTTCTGAAAAGAGCTAATCTAGGTGGTAACTCCACATTAAGAGATGGTGGATTTGGGTTCGAACCGATCTAAAACGTTTATCGCTTTCTCTTTCAACCTTTTTCCCGGGTCCCCGATTCGGTGCTTTTTTTCTTTTTTCAAACACCCTGGTGGACCACCCCTCTCATCTTCCGCGCGCTCTCGGCCCATCGCTCTGTGTTTCCCGCTCACAGTGGCGACTCCGCTAGGGATTTTTTCTAAAACTTGTTTTTTCAAAGGTTTTAGATTTTGGATAAGTTCCAAAAATTATTGATCACATTATTCCATTTTCTCTTAATTTTGACATATTCATAATAACGCATTGTAGTAGACGGGATTAGCCCATAAGTCTAAGGTACCCCTATTACCGTGAAACTTTCTCTTGTACTAATCTGCCTCCCTGAGAAAAGATAGTACTTGAGCAAGTGGAGCACTTGTTACCATATCGCATGTACCTCCCTCTTTAGAACCTATTTGGGGAGAGGCTTGGAGTGTATTTCAGTGCAATAAGAACCTTCTACATCAACAACCCATTTACAAACCCTCATATAAATAAGCCATAGGCATTTTCCCTACGGTGTTACCCAACAACAAGCTATCATGCATTATATTTTCCTGCAGGTGCGCTCCTTAGTATCCTCGAGGTACACAGCTTACCTGAAACGATTTTGACCCCCTCATTCCATGAGACCTAGTCATAGTACAAAACCTCAAACCATTGACCTATTACCACACAGGTAGCTTAGCCAACTCACTTACACCACTCATATTACGATGTCATATCGACATTGCAAAAATCTCAAATCCAACCCCCGTTGTTGGATTTTCATTTCCACATGTTTTCATTTTTATCTAACGACTAACATGTTTGTTTCAAATGGATTAACATACATGTTATTTCACATCATAGCATGCTAACCCCTTGTGAATGCAGCCATAACATTAAAAATCTCATGCATTACCCGCATCATAAGTCATATCACGAATCTTACATGCACGATCTAATATTCTGCTAGTGTATCAAAGGGGCTTGGAAGATGCCTGCTCGTCGCCTAGTCCACGTTTCCCCAATTATGGCCAATCTGGAGGGGGTTCCGTACACTGACTCAAGTGAGGACTCGCGTTCAGACTCAGATTTAGTTCAATGCACTATTATGGCCAGTCCACAAGGAGAAGGTGCAAGGGAAGATCACCCTGTCTGAACGGGATAGAATTCTCAGCAGTCGTTGGTGAGCGCTGAGATTGCAGCTGCCACAAACGCCTTTGCCAATAGCGAACAGCTAGCTATGCTCATTCATCAACACTTCGGGAGGACCCAGAATGCAGTGTCCAGCCCGGAGGACACCCTCAACAATGTCAATCCAACAAGGGGACCTCCCACCTCACACATGGTGCCCCCAACTACCTTTTATCAGTTTGGGGTAGGACAAAGTCAGCTGAACTAGAATCCATTCTTCCCTGGACAAACTGTCCAGCCCGCATTCGCACCAGGGCCTTTCTACCAAAGAATGACCTAACAGCCTATTCCTAATTAGAGTACGTCAGTCGCCTCACAGTTCCAGGCACCTCAACTGCCCCACTTTGCGGCATTTCCCTAGGGGCAATATGGCTCTTATCCAAGTACAAGGAACGCCATCCTTCAACAAACAGGAATGGCGGAACTATGGCAACAGTTCTTGGCCATTCACGATGGCTACCTAAGGATTACATACAATGCAACAGACGATGGTAGATGAAGATAGCTTTCCCTCGAACTTCGTAATGTCGTAGTTTGAGAAGTACGTAGAATCTGAAGTCCCGCACGCTCACTTAACGCATTATCAGACAGTGATGAGAGCACTGAGGGTCAGCGATTGAATGATGCCAAGCTCTTCGTCGTCACCTTAGGCCACCCCATCAATGAATGGTACAGCCACCCTCCGCTGGACATAGCTATCGATTGGAATAGCCTCACTCAAGCTATGCTGGAGCATTATGGTTCAACTCTCAGATAGAAACCATAATGCAACATTTGGAGGCCATAAGGGAAAGGCAGGGTGAGAACTTCAAATACTACTATATGCGTTGGATGGTTACACAAGTCAGGCTGCAGACTCGTTTAACCCTACCAGAGATGATAACAAAGCTGTTGGACGGCGCACTGCCACCATACAGGAACAAATTCGGATATGATAGCTTCTCTAGCTATCAAGAAGTGTTTGAGAAGGCAGAGAGGATGGAGCACTTCGAATCCATTGATGCATATGAGGGGTACTAACCCGTGATAAATAATTATGCAATAAATTAGCTTTCAGCTACTTTTTCCATGTGGCATTTGAATTTTGAATAAATTGAACTTTGTTTATTTGGTTGATATTTTATCAATGACATCACGCATTCCCATAAACATATTCATAATGTTTTTAGCATGTGTGACACATCATTTTATGAAATTAATTTGGGGATAAATGGATTCCCCATAATAAATTCAAATGATTTGACTCTTGAGAGAAAGGGAGAGATAAATAAATGTAGTTAGACAACGCGTGATAGCAATTGCCTCATCATACAAGGACGAAAGATCATTGGAAAGATCTCCAAGCATGAAACATCTACCGACTCAACCAAGAGAACGAAACACGCAAAGATCAAAAGGATCAAAGCTAGAATAAGGCCAAAATGTCAACCAAGCAAGTTAGGACCAAACAACCGGTGCAATGCCACAAAGAAGGAGTGAGATTGTTGAACACGTCAACAACTCCATCACAACCATTCACAAGACCAAACAACCAGAACAATGCCACAGAGAAGGAGTCAGATCATTGAACACATCAACAACTCCATCACCACCATTCATGGGACCAAACAACCAGTGCAATGTCACAAAGAAGGAGTCAGATTGTTGAACACGTCAACAACTCCAACACACGGCTCACCACCATTTGTGGGGCTTTCAAGCAATGATCGAAGCCCTAGAAAGGTCAAAATAGATGGCACAACACTAAAGACAGAAATGAGTCAGATTGTTGAACACACCAACAACTCCTTCACACAACTCGCAACTATATGTGGGGAAATCATCGTACCATCAAAGGATACGCTGATGATCAAGATTTATCATCAAATACATCTCAAGCTAGCAAAGCAGCATGAGCACCAACTAATCGGTCAGAAATGCTAAACGAGATGACAAATGAAGTAGTGGACATGTACGGCAACTGACCTACCAATTCAACCAAGTCTTACATAATTGCTATCATGCATAGGTGAAGGAAATAAATCGATAAAAAGTAGTAATAACAAAAAAGAATAAATTTGTAATCTGCTTGTCAATTAACACAAGATTAGTTGAGCAAAAATTAGGGCTTCTTTTCAAACCACAAAAAGAATTGTCCGTTGAGTTGAAAACCCGAAAAGGGCAGCTCAGGCAAAACTTAGGACATCGAGAGAACAACATTGGTGAGAAAACCTAAAAAGGATAATTGATGGCAGGAGTCAAATCATTTGAAATATTTATGCCCCTGTTAAGTTCATCAATGAATTGTCATTTTAGCTGAATCTTTATGCATATGCTTATTTGCTTGCATGTCAATGGTAGAATATCGCAAGTAAACATCCAAAAAAATGAAAAAATAAAAATGAATAAAATAAAGAAAAATGAGTCTGCTGGATTGAAAACCCAAAAGACCGGTCCAGGAAAAAATTAAGACTAGGTTCGATTGATTGAAAACCCGCAAGGGTGATCTATGCAAAACTTAGGACCATAGAAATATCAAACTCATCACCTCTTCCTCAGAATGGTATGAGAAATCACATACCTTCAACACTTCGGGCAAACGGCTTGCAAGCGATCATCGCTGACACAATTTGGGATCAACGATTCATCCAAACTTTCCTCAGATAATTTCCAAGCTATAAACTTGAATCTGATTCAACGAACCCATGATCGTCGCTTTGAGGGAGTCGTCCATGGAATCCCTAACAAGACAAGTCATAGGGGTAACCGTGCACCAGCACAAGAGAAGGCTCTTCAATGAATGAAGCCCACATTGCCTATAACAAACGAACATACATCATATGATAAATATTGTTCATGCATACATTACATTCGCATCACGTCATTTACAAGTAAAGACGATTCCAAACCGAGGCAACACCATCCCAATATACAAGAACCTCCATCTCCACATAAGGGACCTACAAACAAGAAACGGCCCATTCAAGCCTAAAGTCAACGTTACAATGCCACAAAAAGCCTCTTAAACAATGGAGCGGTTTTCGGGACACCCCTGAATTTCTTATTAAACTTATTTTTTTATTATGTTTTAATTTTTTATTTAAGGGGCAAAAATTTTTACTTCGCATAAACTCAATCAAATAATTAAAACATTCACCATCAAATATATTAACGTTATCTTTTCTCCGATTTGTTACAGGAAGCAAGTCAACATCCTATTAAGGAAATACAAAACACAACCGAAGAAGGAAACGATTATCTCAATGGCTGAAGAAAAAAACAATCTCATTTAACAACCGAAGAATGAAACGGTTGCCAACCATTAAAGGGACGCCGCAGAAAGAAACGGCCGACCCGCCCACAAGGGGAACCAAGTACCTAAAGGACTTCGAAGAAAGAAATGGATAACCCCATGAAGACATAGTGCCAGAAAGGAAGGCCTATGTCATCACCAATTGGGAACAAGAAGTCACCAGCTGCACCGGTAATCCCTCCGCTCTTTTCGTGTGATAATACTGGTTATACAACCAGCAATTATCACACGAGGGGTAGCTGTGGGCACAGGATTTTGTACCAGCTCGCGCGTTCAATAATGATGACTTTTCGGGATATCCTCGAATCACATGATTTTCGATCGTCCGACGATCTTCAAATGAGAGTTCTCCTCATCAAAAATAATGTTTGTGACCCTAAATAAATATTTAGGACCATAGAAAATATTTAAAAGCCTCAAAATGAAAATTTAAGGACTTAAAATATTTTTAAGGGACATAAATATTTTTTTAAGGGTCCAAAATAATTTAATTGGGTTATTTGGAAATCTAGGTATATATAAACTTGTATATATATAAATAATTATATAAATATATAAATATATAAATATATATACATATATATAATATAATATATAATAATTAATTAATTAAAAGAAAGAAAAAAAACTAATTACTGTTATAGGAATTCTTTGGGCCACACCCTCGCTAAAGAGTTTAGCAAGGATGGCACACGCTGAAGAGTTCAGCGAGGGGGGGCTCGCCGAACTCTTTGGCGAGCCTTGTTTAATTCCATCCCGAATTTCTATAAATTCAGTACTTTTTTGGATTGAAGGGGGCTCTAAATTTCAGAGAAAAATTCTCTTTTTCAGATAAAAAAAACACAAATAATAATTTCTTCTTTTCTTCTAATATTTTCTTGGATCCAAAACACTTTTGGATCCCAAATTTCTTCATCTTTTAATCAAATTTCTTCATCTATTTCTTCTTAAATCCTCAGATATTCTCGAGTCTAAAACAAAATTAAGAACCCGAGTCTGATTATCTTTTGGATAAATAAACACTTTATTTTCCAACCAAAGAATTATTTTTCCATATTAAACCACAATAACTACAAAAACGAACGAGGAACGCTCCCGGGGATCGAATGGATACGCCCAAGTGGATTCATACCAAAAGGGTAAGCCTCTGAGTTCCTAGAACTGCGAATTCCAAGCTCATCATTTGCTTCATCTTTTTCTGATTATATTTGTGGACCTAGGAATATTTTTTATTTTTTTTATGTAAATAATATTGTAATTCCCTTCTTCATCTTTATTTCTTTTCTTTAATTTTTTAGAATACCCCAACGAAGGGAATTAAAATTATTCCCGGATAACAGACCTCACCTTTTGCCATGCGGTCATTTTCACTAATAAAATTGGCCAACATACATGTAAATAAAAATGATCTATTTTTATTTAAAATAACAACTTAAATCGTCGATGTTTTAATTTGGCCACACGGGCCTCGCTAAAATCAAATCGAACATATGTTCCATATTTTGTGCTAACCTTTATGGATGCAGCTTAGATGTAGGTTTAGGATTTTATTTTTCCTTCAGGTATTGTACATATTTTTACGGAAAATGTAATCAATAGGTTAGCGGGCAGTTGCATCCCCCGATTTTTTTGGAAGCCTTGTAATTTTTATTTTCCGCATTTACTTTCCGCATTTATTTACTACTTTGTGGATGATTTATTATTTCGCATTGTGGATGGTTTATTATTTTGCAATACATGAATCATGCATATAAAGTCTAAAAACGACCTAAGTGCGAATATGCACAGTTAAGAAAATACGGTTTTCTGCAGATGTAATATAATGTGATCACTTAAGAAATAAGCAACTTATCCCGAACCCGAATCTCTATGTCTTGGTGGGCCATCCCTCGGACGTTAAGCCTCACAGGACTCTAATTCTTGGAAAGAGCTAATCCAGGTGGCGACTCCACACTAAGAGATGGCGGATTTGGGTTCAAACCGATCTATTACATTTATCACTTTCTCTTTCAACCTTTTTCCCGGGTCCCCGATCCGGTGCTTTTTTTATTTTTTCAAACACCCCGGTGGACCGCGCCTCTCATTTTCCGCGTGCTCTCGGCCCATCGCTCCATGTAGCCCGCTCACAGTGGCGACTCCGCTGGGAATTTTTTCTAAAACTTGTTTTTTCAAAGGTTTTAGATTTTGGATAAGTTCCGAAAATTATTGATCACATTGTTCCATTTTCTCCTAATTTTGACATATTCATAATAACGCATTGCAGTAGATGGGATTAGCCCATAAGTCTAAGGTACCCCTATTACTGCGAAACTTTCTCTTGTACTAATCTGCCTCCCTGAGAAAAGATAGTACTTGAGCAAGTGGAGCACTTGTTACCATATCGCATGTACCTCCCTCTTTAGAACCTATTTGGGGAGAGGCTTGGAGTGTATTTCAGTGCAACAAGAACCTTCTACATCAACAACCCATTTACAAACCCTCATGTAAATAAGCCATAGGCATTTTCCCTAGGGTGTTACCCAACAACACGCTATCATGCATTATATTTTCTTGCAGGTGCGCTCCTTAGTATCCTCGCAGTACTAAGATGAACCAAACTTAGGATAGAGACTAGCCAAAAATCCTACACGGAGGAGTTTTATGGATGAAAGTTTGGATGTTGCATGTCATGTGCTATGTGTAAACTACTTTCAATTTGTCATTGTACAAATATCATACTAACCATGAATTTTTGTGCAGACACTCGAATGCACGCACTCATGATATTAAATGTACATATCACGATACCACATACACTTAGGCATAGTTGACACTATAGATTGTGTCACCCTAGGACAACATAAAACCACTTAGGAACATAACTTACCCCTTTTCAGCGAGATGTCCAGTTGACATCCCGCCATTAGCCTGTACATGGCAAACATATCTTTCTTTTACTACGGGATGTCCACTTGACATCCGAAACTTAGCCCACATGGGGCAATATCATTTCCAACACATTACCCATGAGATGTCCACTCAACATCCAACTCACAACCCTTCTGATGCAATTATACACACCAAAAGCTCAAACGGGGCAAATACCTACCCAAAACCATTTTTCCCACATTAAAGGATATCCTAATTGATGTCCTAAGCCCACACGACGCAAACTTACTTCAAAAGTCTTACCTTACCAAATCTTCAAGGGTATATGCCTCATACCTGAATCATTTACCCATACGAGGTAATAATTCACGTATCACCACATACCTTCAAATAGTGATGACCACACAGGTATCCGAATCTCCACCCTAATTAGGAAAAATAACTAAATCATTCATTAGGTAGCTACATATGGTAGTTGTTTTCATTTTATTAGGGTATGTCACACCGCTTACCCGAAATGATTTTGACCCCCTCATTGCATGAGACCTAGTCATAGTACAAAACCTCAAACCATTGACCAATTACCACATAGGTAGCTTAGCCAACTCACTTACACCACTCATATTACGATGTCACACCGACATTGCACAAATCTCAAATCCAACCCCCATTGTTGGATTTTCATTTCCACATGTTTTAATTTTTATCTAATGACTAACATGTTTATTTCAAATGGATTGACATGCATGTTATTTCACATCATAGCATGCTAACCCCTTGTGAATGTAACCATAACATTAAAAATCTCATGCATTACCCGCATCATGAGTCATATCACGAATCTTACATGCACGGTCTAATATTCTGCTCGTATATCAAAGGGGCTTGGAAGAGGCCTACTCGTCGCCTAGTCCGCATTTTCCCAATTGTGGCCAATCTGGAGGGGGTTCCGTACACTGACTCAAATGAGGAATTGCGTTCAGACTCAGATTCAGTTCAACGCACTATTATGGCCAGTCCACAAGGAGAAGGTGCAAGGGAAGATCACCATGTCCGAATGGGATAGAATTCTCAGCAGTCGTTGGTGAGTGCCGAGATTGCAACTGCCATAAACGCCTTTGCCAATAGTGAACAGCTAGCTACGCTCATTCGCCAACACGTCGGGAGGACCTAGAATGTAGTGTCCAGCCTAGAGGTCACCCTCAACAATGTTAATCCAACAAGGGGACCTCCCACCTCACACATGGTGCCCCCAACTACCTTTTATCAGTTTGGGGCAGGATAAAGTCAGCTGAACCAGAATCCATTCTTCCCTGGACAAACTGTCTAGCCCGCATTCGCACCAGGGCCTTTCTACCAAGGAATGATCGAATAGCCTTTTCCTAATTGGAGTACGTCAGTCACCTCACAGTTCCAGGCACCTCAACTACCCCACCTTGTGGCATATCGCCAGGGGTAATATGGCTCTTATCCAAGTACAGGGAATGCCATCCTTCAACAACCAGGAATGGCGGTACTCTGGCAATAGTTCTTAGCCATTCACGGTGGCTACCTAAGGAACACATACCCAACGCAACCGAATATGGGAGATGAAGACAGCTTGCCCCTGAACTTCGCAATGCTGTAGTTTGAAAAGTACAAAGGATCTGGCGACCCACACGCTCACTTGACGCATTATCAAACAGTGATGAGAGTACTGAGGGTCAGCGATCGAATGATGGCTAAGCTCTTCGTTGTCACATTAGGCCACCCCATCAACGAATGGTACAACCACCTTCCGAGGACATAGCTACCAATTGGAATAACCTCGCTCAAGCTATGCTGGAGCATTATGGTCCAACTCTCATATGGAATCCATAATGCAACATTTGGAGGCTATAAGGCAAAGGTAGGGTGGGAACTTCAAATCTTACTATACTCATTGGATGGCTACACAAGTCAGGTTGCAGACTCGCTTAACCCTACCAGAGATGATAACAAAGCTATTGGATGACGCACTGCCACCATACAGGAACAAATTCGGATATGATAGCTTCTCTAGCTATCAAGAAGTGTTTGAGAAGGCAGAGAGGATGGAGCACTTCGAATCCATTGATGCA
>CATIWQ010042762.1:0-17172 GCA_949673415.1 Euphorbia schlechtendalii
TATTGAATATTTGGGCACCTAGAACCGTGTTTGTTAAAGTTATCTAGTGTATGAAGTATTCTTGATGATTTTGCATGTTTTTCTCCACTATACTTGTTCTTAGGGAAAATCTATATAATTTACATCTTCTTTAATTTGTTCTTGCATCTGTCTATTCATCAGTTTATCATCCAAACCCTACAATTTAACTTATTTTATTTTCTTTATATTCCGTAACTCTAGTTGGTCTTTAGAACCGAATTCCTTCCCTGTGGGATCGATAGCTTTTAAAACTACATCTTAACTGTATACTTGCAGTTATCATCATTTTTCTATTTGATAAGCGGTACTGACAACACATGTTCATTTTAAGAACTTTTATCTTATCAGTAGAAAAGTGAGGAACAAGTTTTTAGCCCCGTTGCCAGGGATAAGCCTTTCGAAATGAGTATAGCCAAAATTTTGCGAACAATGAGTGATGAGTAACATTCGAAAGAAATATTCCAAGTAAGTTTCGATATATATTTCAATGCAACATGAATTAGTATAAGTTATATAGTTTTATTTTATTGCTACCGATAAGTTTTAAGTGGAGTAATATCTAGTAGTGTTCTTACTACAAGTTTTATATGCTATTTTTGAATACATCCTATAAGTATTGAGTATGTTTAAAGTGTAAGGAAAATATAGCCATAATAATTTGAAGTGATCAATAAAGGATGAGGGTATTAAGAGAAAAAATCAAAAGAAATAGAGGATAACCAAAGAGTTATGCAAAAGGTGAGGAATGGTACGGAGTAGAAACTGCAACCATTCAATGTGTGAAAAAAGGAAAAGTAGCATAGCATGAAAAATGGGTGCAAAGTACAAATCTGTACTTAAAAAACATATGCTTAAAAAAATAAGAGAAAGTGGTATGGATATGCAACCACTAAAAAAAGGGGAGAGTGGTATGGAGCATAAAATGCAACCACTAAGAGTGTTTTAGCATCCCAGATTACCTAAAAATGCCTTGAGATCAACATTTTCAAAGTGTGCTCGCTTTGCAGTAGTATTTTGAAGATGCAATTCAGTTGACCCTCCATTAACGCTTATATGAAGATGCAATTCAGTTGACCCTCCATTAAGAGCAAAGGTATGCAACTATACTATATAAATTGAATATTACTAATTTGTGGGAGGTTTTGAACACTTTACTTGAATCTTATGCAACATGGGAATGTTGTACTCACTGCAATAGTATTTTGCCAAATGAGGTACGAACTTGAATTACTATTTTATACACTTATATTGTGTTTACCTTGATGACAAGGTAAAAGTTAAGTGTGGGGGTATGATAAGTGTATAATTACACTTATTATCTTGATATTTTTACCCATTAAACAAAATGGTTTAGTGTCATTTTATACTTCATATAAAAGATTTCACGTGGTATGTAGTAGTTTTTGATGCAAGTGTAGAAACAAGGTGAATCTTGGGAGTAAAATAATCAAAGATGGAATTCTATGCAAAAAGAGTGAAAAATGTGCAAAAAGATGCGTGGAACGCAAGGAATTGGCTTAGGATTGAAGTTGTCAAAGATCGGCAAAGTTGTAAAGAAGAACCATGAAGAAAATCACATGTCACGATCGTGATACGTACTCGTGGTCGCGACTTGTCATTCTTCACAAATAGAAAGTTACAAACCAATGGTCACGATCATGACATGTAAGTCACACTTACGACTTGTGATGGTTTTAGATAACTATTCTCAACTTCCAATCGTTGGATAAAAATGATAAACCGCACTAATTATCAAACAAAAGACACCTTTTGGGATAGACAAGCCATGAAAAGGTGCCTATCCATTGATGATAAAGATTAATCCTTGGATCTAATCACATAAAGATGATGCAACCTTCCACCAATAGACGTGACTATTCATTTGGATAAACTCAACCTTTCACACTTTATAAATAGAGGTTCAATCAACCATTTTCGGGTGTGAGATAGATGGCATGGTGATAGAGAGACAGATGTGTTGGGTTCTGATTATCATAAAGTGAAGTTTTGTTGATTCTGAGTTCAGAAGCATGAGTGACTCAGCAGACAGTAAACGGAGTTTCATACTGAGTCAGAAGACCACTCAGCAGATAGTATCAAGAGTACGTACTGAGCAACGAAGTACTATCTATACTGTGTTAAATGTTCACTCCACAAGTCACGAAGAACTATGTCAGAAGTTCACCCAGAAGTAGTCATGAAGAACTAAGTAAGATTATCACTCAGTAGACGATCACTCAGCAGAACGACTGCAACGTACTGAACCAGACAATAACTCAACATACTGAGTTAGACGATAACTTAGCTTACTGAGTCAGATGATTACTCAGCAGAAAGCAACGGAGTACTGTACGTACTGAGTCAAAAAGTTATCCAAGCCTCAGAAGATAGTAATGCCTCAGAAGACATAGGCAGAAGTACTCAGAGGAACTGTGCTAACTCAGAAGCGCAAAGGAACAATGATACCTCATAGGACATCGATAGAAGAACTCAGAGGAACACTGTTACTCAAAAGCAAATGAGCAGTAATGCCTCAGAAGACATCGCTAAAGGAACATTACAAGCTCAGAGGCACAGCGGACTATTTTAGAAGAACACCACAGCAGAAGTGATCTAAAAGACCAAAACTTCAGAGGAAATTCAGTTGGAAATATTCTAAAGATAATCTTAGACATTTCCAACCAGATGATGGAAGCTAACCTGGCACTAAAGACACGTTGCACTGTGTTCCACCCATAAAGTAGAAATAAGTCAAGATTCCACCTAAATGACACAAAAGTCAAGAAGATAGTGGGATTTAAATATTGACCAACAAACATATCCTGAAATCATGGTATGGGTCTTATTTGGACTTATTCATTCTTGAATGAGAGCTTGTCTGCAACGGGAGGATTCTTAGCTCAACGGGAAGATTCTCTAATCAAGATAAAAGCTCAACGGGAAGATTCTTAGACCAAGTTTCAAGGTCAATAGGAAGAATCTGAACATAAGAACATAAGTCCAAGCTCAACGGAAACTTTCTTTTCCTCTATAAAAGAATGTTTTCTACCATTGAAGAGAAGCAGAGAATAACAATCCAAGTGAAATCTAGTTTTATATCTTCACAATCATTTCTCTGTAAATACATATAAGCAAACACTCAAAGTCCTATCTATTAGTAAAATAGTTAACTAAAATAAAAAGTTTAGTAACTCAGTCTATCCACTGTAGAATTGTTGTAAACACACTAGCTGTGGTTAAGCTACGTGTGTGGGAGCTTAAGATTACTTGTGAGATGTTGCTCAGGAAGATAAAGAAGTGGAGAGCCTCAGATTCAGAAGGACAGTAGTTCTGGGTTGGTATAGCTCGGTGTCACACTAGAGGCTATTGGACGGTACTTCAGCTCAAAGCCTCAGATATAGTTGGACGGTACTTCTGTATTGGTATAGCTCATCGAGGTGTGTAGAAGCTTAGAGATCTTGTGAGAACTATGCTCAAGGTGATAGAGAAGCACGGAGCCTCAGATTCACAAGGAGGGACTTTTGAGTTGGTATAGCTCGTTGAACCAAAAGTTGTTGGAGGTACATCAGCTTGGAGCTTCAGATACAAGTAGGAGGTACCTTGTATTGGTATAACTTAGAAAGTATAGGCTATTGGAGGTTACTTCAGTCAGAGCTTTGTAAAGGGTTTACTCTTCACCAGAAGAAGAGTTAATAGTGGATTAAATCTTGGATGGAGTTTCCAAGGATTGGACTAGGTAGGAGGCTGAACCAGGATAAAAATTGTTGTTTGCATTTCCTTACTCAGCACATTTATTTTTGTGTTTATTTATTTCCGAATCTAACAAACACATAAATAATCAAAGGGGGAAACTGAGTAAAGTACCGTTACTCAGTATAAGCTTCAGAACCAAAATTCTGAAGTACTAAGCATAACTCCAAAAAGAGTCATTCACCCCCCCCTCTGACTTGTTATTCATCCTACTGGGATCTACAAGTGGTATCAGAGCAGTATTCTGTTAATAGATTTAATAATCTAGAGTAAAAGATCATAATGGGTGAAAATAGCATGAGGAATTTGCCTGGCAACTTGATCGCACAGATTCTCCCAGAAGGGCTGTCTGTGTCCAGACCCACGCTGTTCTTTGGACAGAATTATACATTTTCTGGAAAAACAAAATGAAAAATTTTATACAGTCTCAGGACATGTATGCTTGGCTCTCTATAGCCAATGGTCCATACATTCCTACAGTATTTGTAGAAGGGGTGGTCTCTCCCAAGCTTGAAAATGATTTTAATGACTCTAACATGAAATGATTGCAGAGCAATGCAGTTGCAATTAACTTCTTACATTGTGCTTTAGATGTTGTAGAGTACAATAAAATTTTAGGTTGTGAAAGTGCCAAGGAGATCTGGAAAAAGATAGAAATGACCTATGAAGGAACAGACAAGGTCAAGGAATTAAAGATCAACTAGAATCTCCATCTCTATGAACTATTCGAGATGGAAGAAGGTGAATAATATCAAGCATGAATTCAAGATTCACCAACATCATCAATGAGCTGAAGTGACTAGGCAAAAGCTTCTCAGAAGAGGAGCAAATAAAGAAAATTCTCAAAAGCTTAACTGAGAAATAGCAGGCCAAAAAGACTTCAATAGAAGAAGCTCAAGATCTCAAAACTTACAAGTATGATGAACTTATTGGTTCATTAATTACTTATCAGATGTTTATGCAGAAATTTCAAAAGAAACACAAGGCCAAGACCGAAACAAAGAAAGCAATAATCCTTAGAGCAGAAGTCAATGAAGACTCATCATAAGACAATGAGGATATTGCTATGCTGGCAAGAAAATTCAAGAAGTTCATGAAGAGAAATTCAAGAACTTCTCAGGGGCTTCAGAAGAGAGGAAGCTTCTCTCAAAAGCCAGAACTCCAGAAGAGAGACTTCTCAAAAGGGAAACTCAGAAGATTTGAAGAAAAGCCCAGAGAAAAAAAGACCACTTGCTTTGAATGTCATCAAGAAGGACATATCAAACCCAACTGTCCTAAGCTGAGAAAGGATAAAGGAAAGAAAGCAATGGTGGCAACATGGAGTGACACTGAAATCGAAAGCACTGCTGACTCCTCAGAAAATGAAGAAGCAGCACACATCTGCTTCATGGCTGTTGATAATATGTACCCAACTGTAGAATCATGGCACAGCAGCACACAGAGGATTTCATCCTCAGGAGAAACTTCACAGGAAGATGAGGTAAACTCTAAATTTAAAATTCCTGATGAAGTTATGGAAATACTTGTACAACTATTTAAGCAGGTAAACAAGAACAAGAATCACATGAAGCTTCTTGAAGAAAAGTTTGAAGGCTTCTGTGTTCAAGACACAGCAAGTGAAAGCTCCACCAAAGCCATCCACAAAAGGATAGCAGAACTTGGAGTAAAGGTTGAGAAATTGAAGAAAAATTTGACTTGGTAAGAGTCAATGCAAACAACCTTAGCAAAAGAGTAATGCTGCTAGAAGGGCATCTATCAGGAAAAAGCACTTTGCCCAACACATCAGCTTATGTGAAGAAGAAGCTTGCTCAAAAGAAAGATCTTCAACAGAAAAAAGGGAGTCCTCAGAAGAAAAGCGTTCCTCAGAAGATCAAACTTCCTCAGAAGCAAAGGCTTCAACAAAAGCACCAGGGTCAATCCTTAGCTCCTACACAAAGAAGATTTAAGGAGCATGGATATAGGCATGATGGAATCAGTCATCAAAAGATAGGACATCAGAAGATGACTTGGAGAAATCCACAGCCTAGAAGGAATACCATACCTCAGAGGTAACCAACGCAGAAATCTGCTGACCATGGTTCATCCTGCAAAACCCTGAAGAAAGAAGAGGCCAAAGAAGCTACAAAAGTATTCTACAACTTTTGTGGAAAGAAAAATCATGTAACCTCAATGTGTAGACCATTTGCTTTTGCAAAAAAGTCTTAGTTCTATAGAAGGTCAACAAATTCAACATGTAGATAGTGGATGCTCAAGACATACAGCTGGAGATGAGACATCCTTCATCTCTTTAGAATGCAAAAGATATGGGAAGGCTAGCTTGGAGGCCATAACAAAGAAGCTGAGCTCACTGAGTTCAGGCACTCAGCATGGAGATACCCTCCAAAAGCAACCAAGGTACTTGTTCAGCATGATTGTGCAAAGGAGACAAGAAAGAAGAAGGATCATCCTGAAGGACTGATTCATGATGTGTCTCAGAATGTCTTTCTCATGAAGAGAGAACTCAGCACGCTAATAAGTCATCCAGCATAAGGCCAAAGAAGATTGACGAATATTGCGCACTTAGCAAGAAAAAAAGCTCAATTGCGCTAAAGCTGAGTACTTGGAGAAAGAAAGCTGTGTCGTTCGCTCAGCATAGCAGAGTCCAACTCAGCATAGCTCAAGCTCAGTAAGAGATCACAGGCTTAAGAAGGATGTGAAAATGGCATACTCATTTAATGAAGTAAAAAATGCTGGTATATTCACCTCTGAGCAAAGATCAATCCACCTTAGTGAGAAGAAAAGTGGAAGTTAGCTACTCAGTATGAACAGTACTCAGTAGCTGTTACAATTACTCAGAAGGAGTAACAAGTCTCAAAAGGAATAGTTATCCTTTGAAAGAAGCCACAATGATGTTTCTTAGAAGATTTAACCCGAGAGTTGATTTATTTTTCAAAAATTCAAAAACCCGAATCCTAAGCCAGATTTTTAGGTTACAATTGTTCACATCCCGCCATCATTCTTGCGCTTGACGGTTTCTAAAAAATGTAGAGGTAAATGCTGAAACCGTTTTCCTTAATCATCAGCAAATTACTGTTCTATCCTTTTAAAACTTCCTCTATAAAAGGGTAAAGACCATTCACCATCCATACACTCCCAAATTCACAGAAATCCTCAAAACTCTCTGTGAAACCCTTTCTTCTCAAGAACCCTAATTCTTTCAAACCGTTCAAACAAACATGGCACCCAAAAGAACCCATTCTTCAAAGGCTAGTTCCAAAGAACAAGTTGTCATTAAAATCCCTCCAAAGACCTTTGAACCTGTTCTATACAGGTCAAATCCCTCTACCATCTTACCCCAGCGATTTCTAGGAGATAATGCATTCCTTGAAGCACCATCATTTAAACCCACTATTGAGTTTCATCAGTTGGAAACTTGGTTGAAACTGAAGGAACAAACTTTTCCAAAGATTGTTTCTGAGTTCTACTCAAATCTACAAAGATGTACTATTAGTGATGAAGAGCTTAAGACCAAGGTAAAGGGAAAAGAGATGGTCATCACCCTTGCCTATTTGGCCCAATTACTGAATTTGAAGGATGAAGGCGTAGCTTTAAGAAGAGGCTGTGAAGACACAGCTCAGCACGACAAGAAGGCCTATATGCCAGAAGGCTGGTTTGGAGAAAAGATCAGCACTCACATGCCTCAAGAGTCTTGGTACTGCAATTTATAATGGCACATCTTCTTCTTCAGAAGATGAACTCACCCAATGTTGTATCTAGTTATGAGCACTGTATCCTGGTCCATTTGGTTGAGAAAAGGAAGGTCAACTAGCCCATTGTCATAATGCAGCATATGCTTCACCACAAGTCTACACTTGGTGCTTTAATCAGCAGGATTGTGGCATCCAATGAGATTGACTACTCAGATGAAGAAGGATTGATGGGCAGTGAGATTGTGAGGGAGACCTTTGACAAAAAGGTAGATTATGGCATGAAGTGGGACAGAGAAGAAGTCCTAAAGAAAGACTTAGCCAGAAAGTAGAGGGAAAAGGAGTTAAGGGCTACGAAGAAAGGAGAAATGGCCAAAGGAATTGAGAAAGTCTCACCCAAGAGATAGAGGGAGCCAGTGCTGAAACTAGAAGAAGTCCCTAAGCCAAAGAAGAGCAGAGTCAGCAAAAGTAAGGCACTTGCTGCTGAAGAAATAACCAAGCCATCTGAAGTTACAGAAGGAAAAGCTCAAGGTATTACATACACTATGAGCAAAGAATAGTATGTGCCAAGGAAATTGGAATAGAATATTTCTGATAATGATGAAGATAATCAACCCATCAGCATTCTGACCAAGAGGAAAAGGGGAGAATTTAATCCCAACATGGCCATCCCAAGTGATGAAGAAACTGAGTATGAGGAAGAAGAGTCGCCTGTAAAGAAAGTCAAAACTTACGAAGAAACCATCATCTCAGCAGATGATCCTCAGAAAGATGAAATGATAAAGGCTATCAATCAAAGCATAATTGAAGCCTACTCTCAGATTCCTCACAAAGGCACAGTTGGCGATTTAAAGATTGCAGCGAAGGAGACAGAGAGGAAAGCTTTGTCAAAAGGAAGAAGAACTCCAGCTCCAGAGGAGTTTACAGCAAAGATGAAGAAGAAAAGCACTTCAGAAACTGAAGAGGATGACTTAGTAGAAGTGGATGGAGGAATACTGAAAGGGACTTCAGCAGATTTTATTTAACCTCTAGGAGCTCTCCCAATAGCTCCATGTCCCATACCTCCAAAGGTGGACAATCCTACCAATTTCCTACTAGAGAAGAAGCCACAGTCTCCCCCTCAGGATCAACAGACAACTATGTTTGATCCATCGCATCTCTTCTTAGCATATCTTGAGACTCCACAGAAGTTTCTATCCATACCAGGAGGATCACCAGTGTCTCATGATAAAGATTCTATTATGGTAGCAGCATCTATCGCTAAGGAAATTGTCAAAGAGCTTGTGGCTGAGGCCAAGGAAGTTGAGAAAGCTGAAGAGAAGGAAGAAGTCAATAAGCAATCTCTGTTGAAAGAGAACTTCCTAGAGGAAGATCCATTCCTATTGGCTGTCCAAAAGAAGGAGAAGTTAGCATTAGCTGAATGGGGAGTCAAATCATCAGCATTAGATACTGCCATCAAATTCTTATCAATGGCTTGCTCAGTATTTGCTGAACATGGTAAAAGGCCAGAAGATATAAGGGAGGAGGATGATGATGAAGATAAATCTGAGGGAGATAAAGAAGAACATGAAAATGTGTTGCTAGAAGACACTTCAGAGGAAGAAGTTGATGGTACTCAGCACAAGGAGCAACCAACTCAACAGCAACAGTACTCCTCAGTTCCAAAGGTTCTGGTGGATCCTAACAGCTCCATGAATCTTATCCCTAGACCTGAAGATCAAAGAATCTATGGAGATGAGTCTCTTAACAGCAAAGGTTGGATGATAGGCGATATCAGTAAGAGAGGAAATCCCAGCACATCAGCTCCTGTTAATTCCCTTCATCATATAGGGAAGACTCTTGATGATTTGTTGACTATGGTGCTCCGACTCAACAACTCAGTAGTGGATACTCAGCTAGTTCCTTTCAACCACTAGCTCGCTCAAAGCGTATCCCTTATCTCAGAGCAGGCGTAGATCATCATACAAAGAGCTGACAGCATTCCTTTGCCGTCTCAAATCTGATATGAATTGATCAAGCATCTGCTGCCTTTAATGGATACTAGGCTCATTAACTACATAGATATCTTAAAAGCTCTGAAGAAGGTGAATGAGTTCATGGAGATTGGTGAAAGAGGGCTAGAGATGATCCATGATGAAGTAAATGGAGTAAAGGATCACACCTAGAGTTAGTATGCTGACATCATGTCCACTCTGGGAACTGCCATAGAACTTGCTTCAATAAATCTCTCCCTGGAGATGAGAACTGAGATCCAGGCACTAAGGACTCAGAATGTTTACTACTTGTGGCAACAAGAGAAGATTCAGAATAGTCTTGATGATATGATAAAGTACATGAAAGATTCAAAAGCTGAAACTCTCAAGGCATTCCTGGATTCCAAGAGAGAGATCAAGACTGAGATCTCTAAGGCAGTTGATGCAGCTCACAAGCAAATCACTGAGACCACCTTTGCCCAAAAAAATGAAGCTGTTTATGACATTAGAGATAAGCTGAAAGAACATGCAGAGGCCCTCACTAAGATCACAATTGAAGTCAGATATATTGTGATAGTGAAGAATGCAAGCACCTCAGCAGAACTTCAAAAGAGCATTGACGGCCTAAGTAATCACCTTAGTGGCCTATCTTTTCATTCTTTTTGCTCTCATGATAGCCAGATTGTTCCGTTCCTGCAGTATCTGGCAAATGGGCTCAACACTTAGTGGATCTGGAATCAGAAGGCTCTCCAAGTGATACTTGAAAGCATCTTTCCTTCTATTCCCAGCAAGGGAGCAAGGTTGATCCAACAGATTGTTCCCCCTCTTCAAGCTAATGCAATCACCATTCAGGAAGTTATCCAGAGGTTTGCGCTTGATGAGAAGAAAATTATCACTCAGCTTATTGGTACTGAGTGGAGGGAGAAGGACAAGCATACCTTCAAGCAAATCTGGGAAAGACGGATGATCTCTAACCAACCATCTAGCAGCGCCGCCATGGAGATCGATCAGCAGTAGGAACATGGAGATGATGAATTCACAGCACTGAATGAAAAGCCTTTGTAATTGAATTCATTCATTGTAATTGTAATTTTAATGAATTGTAAAAAGTTGTAATCGTCATTAATGAAAAGTTTTTACTTTTGCTCTAGCAGTATAACTCATTGTTGTACTGGCTTCCTTGTATAAATAGAACCTATGTATAGGATTATGGGGCAGTATGAAGGAGTAAGTACACAAAGTACATCATGTGTTTCACTTCACTCAAAACCAACAAAATGAGGGAGATTGTTGGGTTCTGATTATCATAAAGTGAAGTTATGTTAATTCTGAGTTCAGAAGCATGAGTGACTCAGCAGACAGCAAATGGAGTTTCATACTGAGTCAGAAGACCACTCAGCAAATAGTATCAAGAGTACGTACTGAGCAACGAAGTACTATCTATACTATATCAAATGTTCACTCCACAAGTCACGAATAACTAAGTTTGAAGTTCACCCAAAAGGTAGTCGCGAAGAACTGAGTAAGATGATCACTCAGATCACTCAGCAGAACGACTGCAACGTATTGAACCAGACAATAACTCAACATACTAAGTTAGATGATAACTTAGCTTACTGAGTCAGACGATTACTCAGCAGAAAGCAACGGAGTATTGTACGTACTAAGTTAGAAAGTTATCCAAGCCTCAGAAGATAGCAATGCCTCAGAAGACATAGGCAGAAGCACTCAGAGGAACTGTGTTAACTCAAAAGCGCATAGGAACAGTGATACCTCAGAGGACGTCGATAGAAGAACTTAGAGGAATAATGTTACTCAGAAGCAAATGAGTAGTAATGCCTCAGAAGACATCGCTAGAGGAACATTACAAGCTCAGAGGCACAACGGACTATTTCAGAAGAACACCACGGTAGAAGCGATCTAAAAGACCAAAACTTCATAGGAAATTCAGCTAGAAATATTTTGAAGGTAATCTTAGACATTTCCACCCAGATGATGGAAGCTGACCTGACACTAAAGACACGCTACACTATGTTCCACCCATAAAGCTGATATAAGTCAAGATTCCACCTAAATGATACAAAAGTCAAGAAGAGAGTGGGATTTAAATATTAACCAACAAACATATCCGGAAATCATGGTATTTATCTTATTTAGACTTATTCATTTTTGAATGAGAGCTTGTCTTCAACGGGAGGTTTCTTAGCTCAACTGGAAGAATCTCCAATCAAGACAAAAGCTAAACGGGAAGATTCTTAGACCAAGTTTCAAGCTCAATAGGAAGAATCTGAACATAAGTCTAAGCTCAATGGAAAAATTCTTTTCCTCTATAAAAGGATGTTTTCCACCATTGAAGAGAAGTAGAGAATAACAATCCAAGTGAAATCCAGTTTTATATCTTCACAATCATTTCTCTGTAAATACATATAAGCAAACACTCAAAGTCCTATCTGTTTGTAAAAGAGTTAACTGAAATAAAAAGTTCAGTAACTCAATCTATCCAATGTAGAACTCTTGTATACACACTAGCCGTGGTTAAGCTAGGTGTGTGGGAGCTTAAGATTACTTATGAGATAGTTGCTCAGGAAGATAAAGAAGCGAAGAGCCTCAGATTCAGAAGGACAGTACTTCTAGGTTAGTATAGCTCGGTGTCACACTAGAGGTTGTTGGACGGTACTGTAGCTCAGAGCCTCAAATACAGTTGGATAGTACTTTTGTATTGGTATAGCTCATCGAGGTGTGAGGAAGCTTAGAGATCTTGTGAGAACTATGCTCAAGGTGATAGAGAAGCTCTAAGCCTTAGATTCAGAAGGAGGGACTTCTGAGTTGGTAGAGCTCGTTGAACCAGAAGCTGTTGGAGGTACATCAGCTTGGAGCCTCAGATACAAGTGGGAGGTACCCTTGTATTGGTATAGCTCAAAAAGCATAGGCTATTAGAGGTGACTTCAGTTAGAGCTTTGTAAAAGGTTTACTCTTCACTAGAAGAAGAGTTGATAATGGATTAAATCTTGGACGGAGTTTCCAAGGATTGGACTAGACAAGAGGCTGAACCAGAATAAAAATTGCTGTTTGCATTTCCTTACTCAGCACATTTATTTTTGTGTTTATTTATTTTCGCATCTAACAAACACATAAATAATCAAAGGGGGAAACTGAGTAAAGAACTGTTACTCAGTATAAGCTTCATAACCAAAATTCTGAAGTACTCAGCATAACTTGAAAAAGAGTCATTCACCCCCCCTCTTACTTATTATTCACCCTACTGGGATCTACAATATGCTACACAATAGAGTGAAAGTTATAGATTTCGCCAAGTTCAAAGTGTTAGAGAGAAAAATGTATAAGTTATCCGATTCTTGTTTCGTTCACCAGATTTCTCTACAAATTTGAGCGATTGCTATATGAGTGTAATTGCAAAGCACTTATCAATAAAAATTTTCTATTCTTCAACATTCATTTATTCGATATTCACAAAGAATAGCTTCCTAGTGGAGGTTCTGTATGAGTCAAGACTGAATTCAAAGTAAACATAGGAATTGCGGGAATTAACGACTCCCATTAAAAGAGTAGATACGGTTTGATCAACTTTGGCTTTCACTTGCATACCTTACAACTTTACTTTGTTTTCTACTTATACTTTCTAATTCAAAGTTTACGATATGTCTATGTGTTATAAAGAGTATTTCCTCTTGTGTCATTTATATTAATAAAGTTATATTCGTTCAAGTTAACTTTAAGAGTAGTTTCGGGGTTAACAAGATTGTGTATAATCACTGGATCTATGATTTTAACACTGTTTAGTGAGCCAATATTTTTGGAGTGGTAAGTTGATAAATATGGCTATGTGAGAGCGACCCGTACTAAGCATAGTATTGTTGTTGTCTAGATTTTTATAAGAGTCATAATTATTTTACCCTAGATTTATAAAAGTCATTTAATGTGTTGCTCTACGGTGAATTATAGGATATTTGAGCATCTAGAACCAAGTTTGTTGAAGTTATCTAGTGCATAAAACATCTTTGATTATTTTGCATATTTTACTCTACTAAACTTGTTCTTAGGAAAGATCTATATGCTTTGCATCTTCTCTAATCTGTACATGCATCTATCCATTCATCTATCTACGATTTAAAACTTCCAATTTATTTTATTTTCTTATGTTCTATAAATCTAATTTATCTTTAAAACCGAATTCCTTCCCTATAGGATTGATATCTTTTAAAACTACATCGCAACTGTATACTTGCAGTTATCATCATTTTTCTATTTGATAATTGGTATTGACAACACCTGTTCATATTTAGAACTTTTATATTATCAGTAGAAAAGTGGCGAACAAGTCACTGAGCCCGTCAGTGAGCATGTGATTTTGTACCAACTCGCGCGTTCAATGATGATGGCTTTTCGGGAAATTTATCCTCGAATCACACGATTTTCGACCATCCGATGATCTTCAAATGGGAATCCTCCTCGGACTTTTTAAATTATTTAACTAAAAAAATACAAAAAAAAGATATATATATATATATATATATATATATATATATATATATATATAAATTAAAAAAAAGAGACGTAGTTCTGATCGCGAGCGAGCCTTGCGCGGAGGTAACCTCGTGCGAGGCAGCCTCGCTAGGCAGCCTCTCGAGGAGGGAGCCTCGCGCGATATTCTCGGGTCTAAAACCAATTTAGAACCCGAGTCTGCGAGGCAACCCTCCCGTGGCAGCCCGCGAGGTAGCCCTCGCGAGGCTGCCTCGCGAGGACGGAGCCTCGCGGGAGCCTTGTGCGAGGCTGCGCGAGGCAGCCCTCGCGAGGAGGAAGCCTCGCGAGGAGGCAGCCTCTTGCGAGGCTGCGTGAGGCAGCCCTCGTGAGGAGGAAGCCTCGCGCGAGTCTGCACGAGGCAGCCCTCGCGAGGAGGCAACCTCCCGCGAGGCCTTGCGCGCGAGACCCCTCGCCGGCGAGGCTCTACATTTTGGATTTTTCTGGAATTTTTTTATCTATAAATAGTCAGGTTTTTTTTCAGTACAGGGGCCGAAAAATTGGGAGAGAAAAATCCTCTCTTTGAGAACAAAAAATAAAAATAATTTTTCTTACTTTCTTCTAACTTTTTCTCGAATCCAAAAAACACGTTCGGATCCCAAATTTCATCTTTTTATAAAATTTCTTCATCTTTTCTTCTAAATTCCTCAGATATTCTCGGGTCTAAAACCAATTTAGAACCCGAGTCTGATTATCTTTTGGATAAATAAACACTTTATTTTCCAACAAAACATTCTTTTTTTCAACTATTACACTAAAATACCAAGAATTAAACGGAGATTTTTGGACATTTTACATTAACCTTTTCACTTAAACCAAAATGAACGAGGAATGCTCCCGAGGATCAAACGGACACGTCGAAGTGGATTCACGTCAAAAGGGTAAAGTCTCTGAGTTCCTAGAGCTGCAAATTCCATGTTCATCTTCTTTTCTTTTTTTTTAATTTTTATTTTTGACCTAGGATTTATTTTTATTCCTTGTTGTTGTAAATAATGTTGTAATTTTCCTTCTTCTTTTATTTCTTTTAATTTTTTTTATTAGAATACCCCCACGAAGGGAATAAAATATATTCCCAGATAACAGACCTCACCTTTTGCCATGCGATCATTTTCACTAATTAAATTGACCAACATACGTGTAAATAAAAATGAACTATTTTTATTTAAATTAAAAATTTTAAATCGTTGATGTTTTAATTAGGCCACACGGGCCTCGTCAAAATCATATTTACTTTCCGCATTTACTTATGGTTTTGTGGATGGTTTATTTTTCCACTTTGTGAATGATTTATTATTTCGCAATACATGAACCATGCATTTAACTCCAAAAATGACCTAAGTGCGAATATGCATAGTTAAAAGAAAACGTTTTTCTATAGATGTAATATATTGTGATCACTTAAGAAATAAGCAACTTATCCTGGACCCGAATCTCTATGTCTTGGTAGGCCGTCCCCCGGACGTTAAGCCTCACAGGACTCTAATTCCTAGAAAGAGCTAATCCAAGTGGCGACTCCACACTGAGAGACGGCGTATTCGGGTTCGAACCGATCTTAAACGTTTTCGCCCTTTTTCTCTTTTTAACCTTTTTCCCGAATCCCCGACTCGGTGCTTTTCTTCTTCATCTTTTTCAAACACCCCGGTGGACCATGCCTATGACCCCGCGCGCTCTCGGCCCACCGCTCCGTGTCGCCCGCTCACAGTGGTGACTCTGTTTGGGACTTTTCTAAAACTTGTTTTTCCAAAAGTTTTTAGTTTTTGGATAAGTGCCGAAAATTATCGATCACATTATTCCATTTTCTCTTAATTATGACATATTCATAATAACGCATTGCAGTAGAAGGGATTAGCCCATAAGTCTAAGGTACCCCTATTACCGCGAAGCTTTCTCTTGTACTAATCTGCCTCCCTGAGAAAAGATAGTACTTAAGCGAGTGGAGCACTTGTTGCCATACCGCATGTACCTCCCTCGTTAAAGGCTTGGAGTGTATTTGAGTGCAACAAGAACCTTCTACATCAGCAACCCATTTTTAAAACCTCATGTAAATAAGCTATAGGCATTTTCCCTAGGGTGTTACCCAAACATGCTATCATGCATTATATTTTCCTGCAGGAGCGCTCCTTAGTATCTTCATGATCCTAAGATGAACCAAACTTAGGATAGAGACTAGCCAAAAACCCTACACGCGGGAGTTGCATGGTTGGAAGATATGATGCTGCATGCTTGTATATTTTATCATTGTACAAATGTCATACTAACCACAATTTTTGTGTAGACACTTGAACACACACACACTCATGATATTAAACGTACATATCACGTTTAGGCATAGTTGACACAATAGATCCTGTCACCCTAGGACAACATAAAGCTACTTAGAAAACATACCTTCCATTTACTGCGTGATGTCCACTTGATGTCCGACACTTGGTCCCCAAGGGGCAATAACCTTTCCACCACATTACCCATTAGATGTCCACTCAACGTCCAATTCACAGCCCTTCCGAGGCACACCAAAAGCCCAAACGAGGTAAATACCTACCCAAAACCATTTTTCCCACATTAAAGGATATCCCAGTCAAATTTCTAACCTAAGCCCACATGGAGCAAACTTTCCTACCTAACCAAATCTTCAAGGGTATACGCCTCATACCCGAATCATTCGTCCACGCTAGGCAATAATTCACGTATCACCGCATACCCTCAAATAGTGATGATCACATAGGTATCCGAAACTCCGCCCTAATTAGGCAAATCATTCCTTAGATAGCCACATACGGTAGTTGTCTTCATTAGGATACGTCGCCTGGTCATAGGACGAAACCTCAAACCTTTGACCTATTACCATACAGGTAGCTTAGTCAACTCTCTTGCATCACTCACACTACAATGTCACACACTCATTGTACAAATCCCAAATCCAACCCCCGTTGTTGGATTTTCATTTCCACATGTTTTCACTTTTACCTATCGACTAACTTGTTTGTTTCAAATGGATTGACATACATGTTATTTGACATCATGGCATGCTAACCCCTTATGAATGCAGCCATAACATTAATAATCTCATGCATTACCCGCATCATGGATCATATCATGAATCTTACATGCACGGTCTAATATTTTGCTCGTGTACCAAAGGGGCTTGGAAGAGGCCTGGTCTCCGCCTAGTCCATGTTTCCCCAATCATGGCCAATCTAGAG
>CATIWQ010042783.1:0-25650 GCA_949673415.1 Euphorbia schlechtendalii
TTTTTTGGATGTTTACTTGCGACATTCTACCATTGGCATGCAAGCAATCAAAATAAGCATATGCATAAAGATTCAACAAAAATGACAATTCATTGATGAACTTAACAGGGGTATAAATGTTTCAAATGATTTGATTCCTGACATTAATTAGCCTTTTCAGGTTTTCTAACCAATGTGGTTCTCTTGATGTCCTAAGTTTTGCCTAAGTTGCCCTTTTCGGGTTTTCAACTCAGCGGACTATTCTTTTTATGGTTTGAAAAGAAACCCTAATTTTTACTCAACTAACCGAGTGTTAATTGACAAGTTGATTACAAATTTATTCTTTTTTGTTCGTAGTGCTTTTTAGAGATTTATTTCTTTCACCTATGTGTGATAGCAATTGTGTAAGGTTTGGTAGATCAGTCGCCATCCATGTCCATGACTTCATTTGTTGTCTCGTTCAGCATTTCTGACCGACTGGTTGGTGCTCGTGTCTCTTTGTTGGCTTGAGGTGTATGTGATGATGAGTCTTGATGATTGCCCCACAAATAGTAGTGAGCTATGTGAAGGAACTGTTGACGTGTTCAACGATTTGACTACTTTCTATCTTTAGTTTTGTGCCATTTATTTTGACCTTTCTAGGGGCTTCGATCATTGCTTGATTACTCCACAAATGGTGGTGAGCCTTGTGATGGAGTTGTTGACATGTTCAATGATCCGACTCCTTCTTTGTGACATTGCACCGGTTGTTTGATCTCATGAATGGTGGTAATGGAGTTGTTGACGTGTTCAATGATCTGACTCCTTCTTTTTTATGTTGCGCCGGTTGTTTGGTCTTGTGAATGGCTGTGATGGAGTTGTTGACGTTTTCAATGATTTGTCTCCTTCTTTGTGATATTGCATCGGTTGTTTAATTACCCACAAATGGTGGTGAGCCATGTGATGGAGTTGTTGACGTGCTCAATGATCTGACTCCTTCTTTGTGACATTACACCAGTTGTTTGGCCTCAACTTACTTGGTCGACATTTTTGGCCTTATTCTACCTCCGATCCTTTTGATCTTTGCATGCTTCATTCTCTTAATTGAATTAGTGGACATTTCGTGCTTGGAGATCTTTCTATTGATCTTTTATCATTGTATGATGAGGCAATTACTATCACACATTATGTAAGTACATGTATTTATCTCTCACTTTATCTCAAGAGTCAAATCATTTGAATTTTTGGGGAATCCATTTATACCCAAATTAATTTCATAAAATGATGTGCCACATGTGCTAAAAAAATTATGTATATGTTTATGAGAATGCGTGATGTCATTAATAGAGTATTAAGCAAATAAACAAAGTTTAATTTATTCAAAATTCAAAAGGAGCCTCGTAGGCTAAGTAGCTAAAGCTAATTTATTACATATTAATCCCTCATGCTAGTCCCCCCCAGATGTATCCATGGATTCGAAGTGCTCCATTCTATCTACCTTTTCAAACACTTCTTGATAGCTCAAAAAGATGTTTAATCCAAACTTGTTCCTATATGAAGGTAGTGCATCGTCTAGAAGCTTAGTTATCATTTCTGGTAGAGTCAAGCGAGCCCTAAACCTGACCTGTGTCTCCATCCAACGCGCATATTAGGATTTGAAGTTCTCACCCTGCCTTTGCCTTATAGTCTCCAGATGTTGAATTGTGATTTCCATCTGAGAGTTAAAACCATAATGCTCCAGCATAGCTTGAGCGAGGCTATTCCAATTGGTAGCTATGTCCAGCGGAAGGTGGATGTACAATTCATTGACTAGGTGGCCTAAGGTGATGACGAAGAGCTTAGCCATCATTCGGTCGCTGACCCTCAATACTCTCATCACCATTTGATAATGCATCAAGTGAGCACGCGGGTCGCCAGATCCTACGTACTTCTCAAACTGCGGCATTGCGAAGTTTGGGGGCAAGCTATCTTCATCCCCGACTGTCGGTTGTGTAGGGTACATGTTCCTTAGGTGGCCACCATGAATGGCAAAGAACTGTTACCATAGTTCCGCCATGCTAGGTTGTTGAAGGATGCCATCCCCTCTGCTTGGATAAGAGCCATATTGCCCTGGGCATATGCCGCAAAGTGGGGTAGTTGAGGTGCCTGGAATTGTGAGGCAATTGAAGTGCTCCAGTTAGGAATAGGTTGTCGGGACATTCTTTGGTAGAAAGGCCCCAGTACGAATGCGGGCTGGATAATTTGTCCAGGGAAGAATTGACTTTGGTTCAGCTGACTTTGTCCTGCCCCAAACTGATAAAAGGTAGTTGGGGGCACCATGTGTGAGGTGGGAGGTCCTCTTTTTAGATTGACGTTATTGAGGGTGACCTCCAGGCTAGACACTACATTCTGGGCCCTCCCGACGTGTTGGCGAATGAGCGATGCTAGCTGTTCACTGTTGGCAAAAGCATTTAAGGCAACTGTAATCTCAGCGTTAACCGACGATTGCTGAGAACTTTGTCCCATAAGGGTGGGGTGATCTTCCTTTGCACCTTCTTCTCGTGGATTGGCCATAACAGTGTGTTGAACTGAATCTGAGTCTGAACCCGAGTCCTCACTTGAGTCAGTGTACGGAACCCCCTCCAGATTGGCCAAAATTGGGGAAACGTGGACCAGGCGGTGAGCCATCCTCTTCCAAGCCCCCTTTGATACATGAGCAGAATATTAGACTGTGCATATAAGATTCATGATATGACTCATGATGCAGGTAATGCATGAGATTTTTGATGTTATGGCTGCATTCACAAGGGGTTAGCATGCCATGATGTGAAATAACATGTATATCAATCTATTTGAAACAAACAGGTTAGTCGTTAGGTAAAAGTGAAAACATGTGGAAATGAAAATCCAACAACGGGGGTTGGATTTGAGATTTGTACAATGAGTGATGTAAGTGAGGTGACTAAGTTACCTGTGTGGTAATAGGTCAATGGTTTGAGGTTTCATCCTATGACTATGTCTCATGGGATGAGGACGTCAAATTGTGACGTACCTTAATGAAATGAAGATAACTACCGTATGTGGCTATCTAAAGAATGATTTGGTTATTTTGCCCGATTAGGGCGTGGTTTTGGATACCTGTGTGGTCATCACTATTTGAGGGTATGTGGTGATACGTGAATTATTGCCTCGTGTGGGTAAATGACTCGGGTATGAGGCGTATACCCTTGATGATTTGGTAAGGTAAGTAAGTTCGCTCCATGTGGGCTTAGGTTAGGATTTCGACTGGGATATCCTTTAATGTGGGAAAATGGTTTTGGGTAGGTATTTGCCCTGTTTGGATTTTTGGGGTGTATAATTACCCCGGAAGGGCTGTGAGTTGGATGTTGAGTGGACATCTCATGGGTATTGTGGAAATGTTATTGCCCCTTGTGGTCTAAGTATCAGACGTCAAGTGGACATCACGCAGTAACAGGAAGGTATGTTTGCCATGTACAGGCTAATAGTGGGATGTCAAGTGGACAGCTCGCTGAAAAGGGGTAATTGATGTTCTTAAGTGGTTTTATGTTGTCCTAGGGCAACATGATCTAAAGTGTCAATTGTGCCTAAGTGTATGTGGTATCATGATGATAACTTGATATGTACATTTAATATCATGAGTGTGTGCGTTCAAGTGTCTACACAAAAATTCATGGTTAGCATGACATTTGTTTAATGACAAATTGAAAGTAGTATACAAGTAGCACATAGCATGCAACATCATATCATCCAACCATATAACTCCCACGTGTAGGGTTTTTGGCTAGTCTCTATCCTAAGTTTGGTTCATCTTAGTACCATGAAGATACTAAGGAACGCACCTGTAAGAAAATATAATGCATGATCGCGTGTTGGGTAACACCCTAGGGAAAATGCCTATGGTTTATTTACATGAAGGTTACAAATGGGTTGTTGATGTAGAAGGTTCTTGTTGCGCTAAAATACACTCCAATACTCTCCCCAAATAGGTTCTAACGAGGGAGGTACATGCGATATGGCAACAAGTGCTCCACTCACTCAAGTACTATATTTTCTCAAGGAGGCAGATTAGTACAAGAGAAAGCTTCGCGGTAATAGGGGTACCTTAGACTTATGGGCTAATACCTTCTACTGCAATGCGTTATTATGAATATGTCAAAATTAAGAGAAAACGGAATAATGTGATCAATAATTTTCGGCACTTATCCAAAATCTAAAACCTTTGAAAAACAAGTTTTAGAAAAATCCCTAGCGGAGTCGCCACTGTGAGCGGAAGACACGGAGCGATGGGCCGAGAGCACGTGAATTTATAGGCACGGTCCACCGGAGTGTTTGAAAAAAGGTGAAGCACTGGGTCAGGGACCCGAGAAAAAGGTTGAAAGACAAAGGGCGAAAATGTTTTAGATTGGTTCGAACCCGAATCCGTCGTCTCTTAGTGTGGAGTCGCCACCTGGATTAGCTCTTTCCAGGAATTAGAGTCTTGTGAGGCTTAACGTCCAGGGGACGACCCACTAAGACACAGAGATTCGGGTCCGAGATAAGTTGCTTATTTCTCATTGGATCACATTAAATTACATCTACAGAAAACCGTATTCTCTTAATTGTGCACATTTGCACTTAGGTTGTTTTTCGAGTTTACATGCATGATTCATGTATAGAAAAAGCAGTAAATCCATCCATAATGTGAAATAATAAATCATCCACAAAGCAGTAAATAAATGCGAAAAATAAAAATTACAAGGCTTTCAAAAATCGAGGGATGCAACCGCCCGCTACCCTATTAATTACATTTTCCATAAAAAATATGCAATACCCGAAGGAAAGTAAATCCTAGGCATACATCAAACTTGCATCCACAAAGGTTAGCACGAAATATGACACATATGTTCGATTTGATTTTAGCGAGGCCCGTGTGGCCTAATTAAAACATCGACGGTTTAAAGTTATTATTTTGAATAAAAATAGTTCAATTTTATTTACACGTATGTTAGTCAATTTTATTAGTGAAAATGACCGCATGGTAAAAAGTGAGGTCTGTTATCCGGGAATATATTTTATTCCCTTTATGAGGGTATTCTAATACAAAAATTAAAAAGAAATAAAAGAAGAAGGAGAGAATTACAACATTATTTACAATAATAAGGAATAAAAATAATTCCTAGGTCCACAAATAAAATCAGAAGAAGATGAAAGCATGAAATTCGCAACTTTAGGAACTCAGAGGCTTACCCTTGCGGTATGAATCCACCTCGGCGTATCCGTTCAGCCTTTGGAAGTCCTCCTCGTCTTTTAGTTTAGGTGAAATTGTTGATGTAAAAGTTCAAAAAAAAAAAAATCTTCGTTCAATTCTTGGAATTTTAGTGTGATTTAGTTGGAAAATATGTGTTTATTTATCCAAAAGATAATAAGACTCGGGTTCTAAATTTGTTTTAGACCCGAGAATATCTGAGGATTTAAGAAGAAATGGATGAAGAAATTTGATTAAAAGATGAAGAGATTTGGGATCCAAATGTGTTTTGGATCCGAGAAAAAAAATAAGAAAAGAATAATTATTTGTATTTTTTTATCTGAAAGAGAGGATTTTTTCTCTCTAAATTTTTGAGCCCTTTTCAATAAAAAAAGTCCCTAATTTATAGAAAAAAAACCCAGAAAATCCAAAACTTGCTGGCAAGCTCGCCAGCCTCGCCGAGGCCAGCCTAGCCACAGGTCTGGCGAGCTCGCTAGAAAGTCTGGCGAACTTGCCAAACAACATAGCGAGGCTCGCCAAGATCTGGCGAGCCTCGCTAGGGACCTAGAAAGGTACGCCAGGTCTCTAGCGAACCTCGCCAGAGTCTGGCAAGGTTCGCCAGACACCTGGCCAGCCTCGCCAGGCCTTTGGCGAGGTTCGCCAGGTTCCTAGCGTACCTCGCCAGGCCTCTAGCGAGGTTCGCCAGGCCCTTGGCTTACCTCGCCAAGGTCTGGCGAGGCTCGCCGGTGAGCCGTTCCTCACCAGATATCGGCGAGGCAAGCTCCGAATCTGGTTTACGACTGCATTTTCGAATTTTTGTGTATTTTTATATTTTTTAATTAATTTTCTGAATTAAAGTCCTTTTAAATTCAGAGACGAGGAAGACTCCATTTGAATATCATCGGATGGTCGAAAATCATGTGATTCGAGGATAAATATCTCGAAAAGCCGTCATCATTGAACGCACGAGCTGGTATAAAATCCCGTGTTCACACCGTCACTCAGATTTCTAAAAGAAATTGCGAATAGGGGAATTCAAATTATAGAATGTTGAATATTTTACAATGCTAAATCTTAAGTGATATTCTCTCTCTATTACAAACAGATTTAGACAATGAATATTTGCTGATTGCTTGATTTGGAATTTCTTGAAACTGAGAGTATTTGTACAGAGTTTCAGCTCTTGAAATTAGCAGTTGCAAACTTTTAGTCTTAACAGCTATTCAATATCTCTTCTCTTCAAATCTTTCATATTTTCCTGTTGGAGACAAATTCTAGGACATTTAGAGAGAGAGATTTCGAACGTTGAAGCGCGATATTAATCAGTTGTCAAAAACTCGTTTATCTTCAAACAATCTTTTCTGATAGAGAGGCACACAAGATGAAACATGGAATTCTGCTAATGGTTGACTTGCTGACGTTGTAGAGTTGCGCAGAGACACTGAGAAATAGCGCATGTCAGAAGATTCCTTTTGTCTTGGACTTTAGTGAGGAATCTCCAACATTCCGTACTGACACCTTTTATCTTATGAGGACCACTGGAATATCTTCTTTAATTTCAGCGCTTTGTCTCCTGAAAAGCATCAAAGTATATTCCATTTCTCACAGAAACCGTTAGTAGCACAAGGGTCAAATATTTCTCTAAGTGTCAAGCAATATAGTTTTTTATGATGAAAAAGCTAACTCAACACAGTTGAGTAGATATTTTATAAACTATGTAATACTTAGCTCAACTCAACTTTTCTTTTTCTAAGCCGTAACTTAATTAGTTACTCAGTAAACTGAGTTGTTTTCCCTTGATCAAACTCAAGTAAATTTCATTAATTAAGAATATACTTAGTACTCAATTAATTTCACTATCCTAGTCAGTTTGTTATTTTTAAAACGTTTTAAGTACTGTGAGGTTTTATTAATATATTTTCATAATAATCTCTACTTTATTTCATACACATGTGATATAAAGTACAAATTCTCATATTTAAGTCTATTGTAAATATATGCATTAAACTTAATTCCATTCTTTTACATTCGTATGTCAATTTATTTCCTATAAATTTTCATAGTATTCCCTACTTTATTTCATACACATGTGACTTAAAGTACAAATCTCACTCACATAGTCACATATGAGATAAAAAGAAAAAAGGGAAAATTTGAAAAAGTTTCACTCATTTGTAAAACAGGTTTTGAGGAACTTTTTTGTTTTTGCAAAAGGGGTCTGTAATTTCAAAAAATTTGCAATGGGGGGTTTATGGTTTCAAAATAATGGTGTTACATATAATTCAACATTCTAATAGTTAAACATTATTATTAAAAAATTATACTTAATGATTTGAGTAATTTTCAAGAGAATTTTTTTTATATGATTTTTTCAAGTTTATTATCATAATTTAATTAAAAAAATTATATAAACTATTCAAAAAAATTACAAATTTTATCAATGATGCGTATTGTTTTTATATAAACCATTCCGCAAAAAATTTTGATGAAAACAAAAATAATTAACAATTTTCGTGAAATAATTTATTATTGAGAATTTCTATTTACAAATTTTTTGAAATAATAAACGCTTTTCTTTGAAAATAAATTTCTCAATTATATTTTGATAAATTTTTAAAAGTTTAATGGATAAATAGGATTTTGTTTATAAAAACAGAGGAAGCCACAGCCAACACAATCATATGTATATCTTTTAGTCTTTCAAGATTGATCTTCTAAAAATCTTTAGAACTTGAATTTGGTGAAATTCAAGGGAGCGGGAAAAAAAACCTCCCTTTCCAAAACCCAATTGCTTCGCAAAACCCTATATTTTCATTCGATTTCAGAGAATAACTGCTTCTCATTCCTTAATTCTTATCTAGGGTTTTCTCTTATTCTGTGCCGACTATGGCGAAAACGGTGAAGCAAGAACCGAATCGTAATGGAGTTAACTCTGACCGCCATCTCAGAGCTATTAAACGTGAAAAGGTCACCCGCAATCATGCCGGCTCTTCAAGGGATGAGGACGTCAACACTCTGCCACAAAACACTGTTGAACGTCGAGTTCTTCGCTCCAAGTATCTTGCGTTGTATAATAAGATTATCGGTTAATAGCCTCTCCTCTTTTCATGATTTTATTTTGTTATTTTCTTTGTTCTGTTGTTTTATTCGATTTTGTTTTTCAGATGAACGGGATGATTTGACGAGAGTGGATTCTGAAAAGTTTGCTTCTATATTTAAGGAGGTTGAAGATCTGCATCAGCAAGGTATGTTTTCTGCTTAAATAATGGATGAATATTGTGATTTGTGAAATTGGAGCGTCTTGTTTTAGTTGGGGTTACCGAAATACAAAATAAATAGAAGGAAAATGTTCATTGATAGTGCTGGATTTGTCTATGGTCTTCTATTTCTAATATTCCAAATGCTGACCAATTAAGAAATTCTACTGGGTTTTAAACGTCAGTTATTGTGTCTATCCATTTGTTACTCTTTGCATTGCAAATTTATTGATTTACGATTATTACTAGTTCTGAATTTTCTATGAATTTTGTTATGCTATTTCTAACATTTTGAATGCTAGGGTTTTTTTTGAAAATAAAAATTCAATGGCTCCACTGTTTGATTACAAATTTCTGTGTATTTCCATTCGCTGCTCTCTGCATAGTGAATTCATTAACTAATTTTTGTTTGTAGGTGCATATTGTATTGTTTTGTTGTTTCAACTGTTGTTCATTTTGTGATGTATTTATTCAATATCATATTTTAATTTCAGTTCAAAAACCAAGAGAGCAAGTTGCAGATGCCGAGGCTTTATTGGGCATTGCAAGCACTCTGGTCTCCTCTGTGAAGTCTCAGTCAAATGAGGGGATTACTGCAGCAGACTTTATTTCGAGTTTGCTTTCAGAATTTAGCCAGGTCAACAATGTTTTAGACAATGCCCCTAATTTAGTCAAGTGGAAAGAGATTGGGCTTGCTGTTTCACCCATTTTCTTGAAATGTAATGGATGCAGTACCATGTGAGTTGTTGTGATATTACAATCTGATTCTGTTTTATCTTTTTCTTACTCAAGCTTTGTTTATTGATGTGTAATGTTAATATGATGTGGTGCGGTTAAGGATTGGACCAATGAGTAATGAACTGATCCAAAGAAAGACCGCTAACAGAGGTTCCAGAAAACACTCAAGGCCTACTGAAAGGTCTCAGCCTGAAGAGGTAATGCTTCATTATGTATAATATTTATGATCGAATCATTTAGCCGAAAGGAAGATGAAATTATGTTGGTGTTTCTCCAAACTTTTAAGTTAGTCAAACTTGCTTAAACATAGATTTTAAATTAAAAGTTGCTTTAGTTTAGTGTTTCTCCTGTCTTTTTTTCAACTTAAAAAGCTGCTTTTAAGTTAAAAAATAAAAAGTAGCATTTTCCTACTTCTGAAGAAATTTTCCTCCTATCTTTGTTTTGACCAAGACAATTACATTCATTACTATCCCCATATAATATTAAAAACGCAATAAACGGTGTATGCTCTTTTTAATCTTTTCAACAGATTCAACAACTTATAAGTTCTTTAGAAATCAGTTTTCATAAACATTTCAACCGTTTATAATTGACTTAAAAAAATCAGTTTCCGGTAACACTTAATTACTTGTTTTTTAATCTCTTAAAATTTTAAAAAGCACTTATAAGTAAAAAGTAAAAAATAAAGTTTGGAGAAACACCCTATATGCTCTTTTAAGTCTTGTATTTGAGCCCACAAACAATGTGCTCTCTGGAGGTTTATACAATGTTGTTGATAGTGCTTAGGCTCTCATGAAGCATCAAGAACCCAAATTGCATGAGGTGCTAAGTGCCATCCTAGGAGTTTTGCCGACAGCCAGAGTAAAGTGGGGCTCTAGTTCGGAAAAAAATAGCTAGCAGATGTATAAATAAATCAAAATATTTGTAGTAAAATACAAGAACACATCTAACTAGATCTTAATTAAATAAATAGCGTTTAGTGACTGTTTTAAAGAACATTTTTGAGGCACTCTAGCCAGTTCAATAAGCAGAAACATGCATGCATACATGCATACATACATACATACATATGTATGTTTCTGCTTTTCGAACTGGCTACTTTGCTTTTGTTTAATAAAGTTCTCATACTTGAATTGATGATCTAAATTGGATGGTGTTTGCATTGTTGTACCCCTTCCAAGTAGCTATAATAGGATCTGTTGTATGTATTTTTTCTCATCTGTTGGAAATAATATTTATACTCAATCGGCTACATATCATACTATGCAGTATAAGTTGAGTGCTCAATCTCCTAATTTCTGCACTGGCGCACTGTTTGTTCTTCTGATCCAGGTTAATGATTCTGGGAAAGAGGAGAAGACAGACACTGACAACAATATGGCCACAATGTTTGCAATTTTGAGGAAAAACAGAAAGGCTAGACTTGAAAGTTTGATATTAAATAGGAGATCTTTTGCACAGACAGTTGAGAATTTATTTGCTCTTTCGTTTCTAGTGAAAGATGGGCGAGTAGAAATAACTGTGGATGAAAATGGGTCTCATATTGTTTGTAAGAATCTCAGTTTTGTACCATCATTTATGTTCTCTACAGGCTGTCTGATCTTATTATAAGTTCTTATTCTTCTGTTACAGCACCTAGGAATGCTCCTGCTGCCAATTCTGTGATGTCAGGAGAAGTTGTATTCAGGCATTTCGTTTTCAGATTCGACTTCAAAGATTGGAAGGTACATAATGGATATTCATTAAATTCATGTAATTTTATAGGCTAAATGCATCTTAACCCCCTAAACTTTTCAATCATTTGCCGCCCTCAACTTGGTAAAAATGCACTGCGAGCCCCCATAGTGCCAAGACTCATTTTGTGATTGATTTTACTTTTCAAGGATGTCAAATTTTTTATTTCTCTCCAATCAAAAGGTTACATGTAGCACTGGGCTCACGAGTGCATTTTGCCAGGTTTTGAGGCTGGTAGGGAATTTTTAAAGTTGAGGGGGTGAGATATGGTAAAAAGTGTCAAGTTTCTAGGGGGCTATATATATCATAAAAGATTCGCTGGCAATGGCGGATGGCTTTCTCAACTTTTTTTTCTCGTTCATCTTCAGGTGATGATGCAATTGGTGCAGGAAGGTGAAGAACTAATGCCGGATAGGAAAAGTTTCACCTGTGAATCAGGATTAGACCCATCAGGTAATAATGGCCTTGAAAACATGAATAGAACGCCAATCAGGAAACTTTCTAGGAATCATGGTCTTGTCATACAGGAAGATTCAGTTGTGGAAGACTCCCCTGATATTGAAACTGCAAAACCTAATGCCTCCTTTCGGTGCAAACGCAAAATTATTCGATAGGCTGCCTCTAATATTGGCATTACAAGTAGGAAAAATAGGAACTGACCTATTTGTACATATTATAAGCTGCCAATGCCTCTGATTCTGGTGAAAGTCTTCACCGGTTCGAATCTATATCCACCAGTCGAGTGGAAATGTACTTTCCATTGTGTATTGCTTACCTATTCATTTGCCATTGGTCGGGTCTAGATGTTCTGGGAGGATTGCGCAGGCGCTTTATTTGCCTTGTGTTTTTGTTCAGTCTTCCATTTTATATGCCCTTTATGTGATTTAAAATTCTTGTCTACGTAGACGCCATTTTGATATTTGCCATCCTAGGTGTTATTAGGTGTGAATCGTATGATCCATTTACGGTAGTCTAACCTGTTTTTTTTTTATCTAAGCGTCACTTAGATAATATTTAATATACTGATATTTTGAACAATGATGGTTTGAACTTCTTTTACTCTAAAGAATTAGGCAAGTTTATACAACTATTATACAATGTAATGTCCTTGAGGAATAATATTTTTCAACTTTCAAGTCACAAAATATCGTAGAATATTTTGGATTTAGATAAAAAAAACGCTTAAATTTTTTGTAATTTTAATAAAAATTTTATTGTGGAAGAATTAACTTGAAAGATTATATATTTTTTAGCTAAAGTTCATTTTTAATAATATACTTTGAATTTATTATTTTAATATATTCAAAATAAAAAAATTACATTTCCACCTTGGTTTTGATTAGCTTGCTAGAATCCAAAGGCTCTCGTCGCCTGCTATGATTTTTAAAACATTGATAAAAAATCATGACTGTCATTTAATTTTGCATCCTTTGACAGGAAAATACACGGCAAATATATTTGACCGAGTCTTTGATTTTAAACCCATGAATTTTAATTTTGTTAGCAGCGTACCTCCAACCCACATTTTCTTATTGAAATATGCAGCGTACCACATAAGATTTTCTAACCAATAAAATAAAAACCGGGTATTTGAAATAATCTGCTCCTATTAAAATTACCTCCAACAAGTCCCTGTAGAAATAAAAAAAATTCCAATTTAACTTTGAATAATAAAACGGGCAAGACAAGAAGATAAATCATTTATTATATGCTAGATACATGAAGTATAATATAAATAAATTTAAAAATGTGAAAATGATAAATTATTTGTGTTTGATCTACACAATTATTATTATGCAGTGAAAATTTTTAAAACATATCCTATGATTTGACCAATTTTCAAAGAGGGATTTGTGAAAATTTTTTGAATCTACGACAAATTTTAGAGAATGTGTGTTACCCTGAGATTTTCTTAGCTTTCCTAAACGATAAGGGAAAAAAACTGGATCAAAGGAAAATGTCATTTTGGAGTTTTATCAACAATTTATTTCTGTAGGGGGAGATCCTGTGTTTTCTGAATCCTTATGTAAGGAATTACAAAAAAAAATTTTTCAACAAAGATGTGAATTAGGGAGGATTGGTCGATTCAATATGAACCGGAGGCTGAATCTTGATATACCTCATAACAATACATTTTTGTTACCGAGAGATATATTGGCAGCTACGGATCGTTTGATTGAAAATCCATCAATTTTTGCTGACGTGGTAAGATTGGAAACTCAAAATTTATTCATTCTTCATTTAATTAAACCCTGATAACTGATATTCTGCAACTTACTTGAATTTCTGCAACTTTAATTGTTCATTTTCTAACATCTTGTGTTGTTCATACACTATATAGTGTTTGTCCTTCTCCTGTCACCGCAGGCATATTGCTCCTAGTTAATTTGATTTCCACTGCAAAATCTGGGTTTTCTAAGGACATCTCCAACCATGCACTATACTTTCACTTCAAACTTTATAATTTGGATTCTCCAACCCTTCACTTCAAAACAATATACTATTATTTTATTACTTTTTACCTAACTTATTATTATTATTGTTGTTGTTGTTGTTATTGTTGTTGTTGGACCTAGTAGGGTGATAGAATAGGTCGGGGGGGGGGGGGTGAATGACCCTTTTCGAGTTTTCACTTTAATTTCAGAAGTTAGTAGAATTCTAGCTTCAGAAATGTAATCTAAGTAAATTCATTATACTCAGAATCCCCTTTTCAACTGATTTTAAAATAGCAAAGTGCACAAAGTAAAGCTGAGTGAAAGATATTGCAAACAGGGATTTTTTTTCATCTTGGTTCAGGCTTTGCCTAATCCAGTCCTTGGAATCTCCTGTCCAAGATTTAATTCACTAGTGGCTTTTCTTTTGGTGAAAAGCAAACCCTTTACAGCTTGTGACTGAAGTTCCTTCCAATAGTCTGGCTTATGATGAGCTATACTAATACAGTAGTACCGTCCTTCTGTATCTAAGGCTCTGACATTCTTCTCTCTCAAGTACCTTCCTTATGAGATTGTCAAGCTCCCTCACACTAACTTACCCTTAGCTTAGTGTGATTTACAACAGTTTATAGAAAGGCAATTTTTGTGAGCATCTGAACTTTGTTTTAGTAAGCTCAAATACAAACAAGTAAGATTTGAATGTTTTCTAGAAGAAGATTGTAGTGGTATTGAGAATTTTGTTCACTCTTGAATTCTTTTTGTTAATTTGGCAACCTGCTTCAAAGGCGGAAATTATCCTTTTATAGAGGGAGAGAATGTTTCCGTTGATTTTAGATCGTTGCCAAGAAATCAGCCGTTGTCTCTCAATCTTATTCCCGTTAGCAATCCGTTAGAGTAGCACGTCTAATTTTGATTCGCGCCATTCTGTGCCAGGTTGATTTTGGGACCCACTTTGTACGGCTGTGAGCACGGGATTTTTATTCTCGACTCGTGAGTTCGATGATGAAGTTGTAATTTTTCCCTTGTTAGCTTTTTGCATTTTGCAGGGTCCCGAAATCGCCCGGAAATCATCTACCTTGTTTTTTTGGACCTTTTTCCTTTAAAAATCCCAAACTAAGAAAAGCCCACTACCTTGTTTGATATCGTTAACGATATCTATAGATATCGTTAACGATATCGCCGACATCGTTACCGATGTTAATTTCACAAACAGACAAAAAGCAGATCTGAATTATTCAACCAAAAAATACCCATCCCTCACCCATAATTCGGACTTTTTTCGCCAAAACACCCTGTCAACGTGCTGCCAACCCATTATGACTAATAGTGGGTGGGAGAAAATGATGGGAAAAGGACAAAATGATGGGGTGCAAGTGGATGACTTTTGGATTGAAGGGAGTCCATAATAGAGGCTAAGTTTTAGTCACAAGGGGGAATTCTTTCCAGAGAAAAATTGAAGCTCTCTGCATAAGGAGCCAGCAAAAACAACCAAAGAAAATCCTAAAAAACACAAAACACAAACCAAAAGTTCAAAGTTTTAGGTTTTAGAGCATTTCTAAGACTTAAACCCAAAGGAAGAAGGATCTCTAACCCTTCTCTTCTTCATTTCACACACCAAATTCAGGAAGCACTGCCTTCCCTCAAAGAGTAGACCTCTAATCTCCGTTTTCGTCAAAGACCGAAAAACCGAACCAAAGAAACAAAGAGGACTTTCCGGGTATTTTCGTGGACCGAACAAAGTGGATTCACAGCTACGGGGTAAGCCTCTGAGTTCCTAGAGTCGTGCTTCATGTGTTTTTATCATATATACGTGTTTGATGTGTTAAATACGTGAACATGTAAAGGTTGGCAAAAAAAGAAAAAAAACTGCATGTATTCTGCATGTTTAATATCGTTCAACGATATCGCGAGATCGGTAACGATTTCACGATATCGTTCAACGATATCATGATATCGTTGAACGATATCAAGATATCATTGAGCGATGTCGTTTTCCATGGAGAGTACAGGCAAAAAGTTTCTAAAATTTCCAGATTTCGATTTATGTTCAAGAGGGTCAATGGTGACTGTTCAGATCTAAGATTTGAATTTTCAGCAACATGAAGTGTACATGTGAAAATTTTATAAACCTGAATTTGATTTATCGGAACGTTATTTTATCGGCTTTAATGTTACTTTTTCGGATTTTTTTATATAATTTCACGATTTATGTTTTCTTTGACCTAGATTTATTTTCTGTCAATATTATTATGAAGTGTGTTAGGAAACCCTGACGAAGGGAACTTAAGTTCCCGAATAACCGACCTGACAAATATTCGCATGTGGCATGTTCACCAAAATTGGTTAAATAAACTTATGTGTATAAAATGAACTTTTTTTTATGAAAAAGAAATTTCAAACTCTCCGGTGTTTTAAATTAGACCATACGGGTCTCGCAAAAATCAAAACGAACATACTTGCAATTATTTGTGTTGTGCCGTATTTGTGCTAACCTTTGTGGATACATGTAGTCTAGGATAGATGTATGTTAGGATTTATTTTCCTTCGGGTATTACTTTTAATGTTAAAATCAAATGTAACATTTATTAGATATTGATGTATTCTAGGTGATTGTATCCCTTAGATTCCGATGTATTTTAGGCGATTTGTAAAACCCCAAGCCCAATGATGTAATTAATACCCCATAGAATAGGTGCATTTAATTTCCTACGTGTTTACTTTCCACAATTTACTTACCATTTTATACATGCGCGATAAACATAAACTGAAAATATATAGTTTAGTTCGAATATTATAAACGTGGTTTCTATCATACTATAATTTAACTCAAATGACATCGAAATACATAACTCATCCCGGACCTGAATCTCTGAACTATGGTATCGCTTAGGCTTAACAGATCTAGGCTGTACCGAAATTTCCCGGAAGAGCTGATCCAGGTGGTGACTTTGAGTACCATAGGCTAGAGATTCTGATCTCGAGTCTTTTGAATTTGGAACCCATTTTCATTTTCAAACAACCCACGGTTCCCTCCTAGGGGTAAGCGTTTCGGCGCGCCTGTTTTCGAAAAGCCCACGCCCCATCTCATGGGGCTGGCGCCTCACGGCCTCCGTGCGGGACCTCAGAAACGTCGTCCGCTCAAAGTGGCCACTCTGTTGGGGACATCTTTTTATAAACTTAAAAGTTTAAAAGATTTTTTGGATGAGTATTGAAAAGTCGTCAAATGAGTTAACCCACATTTAAAATATCGAACAAAGCATATGCATTAGACGGATTAGCCATTAAGGTTAGGATGCCCATTTTTACCGAGAAGCTTGCTAAAGTATACTTCGTGACCCCCTGGTGATCGAAGGAACTTAGAGAGTGGATCACTTGTTGCTATACCGCATGGACTCTCTTGAAAAAGGGGGAAAAGTGTATCATAGTGCAACAAGAACCTTCTACATCAACAACCATTGACCAAGCTCATATAAGGAAACCGTAGACACTTTCCCTAGGTTTACCAAAACAAATGCATCTTTTTGTGCATGTTTGCTCCTTAATACTTCACAGTATTAAGATGATCCAAGCCTAGATTTAGGAGCCTAACTGTTACACGCGGGAGACATAAGGTTGGAAGTGGTACGTTGTGTGCTATGTGCTATGTGCTCATCACATCACCATGTTTATTTCACGAAAAGCATTATGCTAACCCACGATTTGTTGTGCAGACACAAATTATACACACACATGTCATTATCCTGCTATAGTTTACCTAGAGCTAGACAGACATAATGAGACAGCGTCACCTTGGATTAGGATCTCCCATGTCAAGATAGTGTTTACTGAACACTCAAACCTCTGTCCGCTTAGATTCATGGAATTCTAAGCCTAGGGTATGACACATTGTTTTACCCGAACTTGAACTCATCAAGATCGATCCATAGCCCTCAGAGGTAAAAGTGTATTATCATTTGGATGATACGTGACCGTTTATCATTTTTTCGGTTTGTTTATTTCAAAAGGATTGGCAAACACATACTTGCATCTCCAGGATGCAACCCCCTTAAATGAATTTGGAATGCTTATTACTACTCGAGTAATAGGCAAACTTCGCTATTTTTTTCAAATGGATTGGAAAAACACGAGTCACACCTCAACCATAAGCTTATTACCACATGGGTAATACAGTAACCCCAGTTTATTTCAAAAGGATTGGTAAACCACTCTTACCTTCGGCAACAACTTTTTACTCATCACGACATACTAACCTTTATATTGTAGCCATTTCATGAGCATTACATGCACTAGTCCATAGTCGGTTAAGCATGCATTTCACTTCTGACGATAGAAATTATCCTTGCTTCAGTCAAATCTTGGAAGTGGTCAGGTCATCGGCCAGTTCGGATCTCCCCCATCGTGGCTCACCAAACAGAAACAGTTGTACAGGGTCTCCCACTCATGGATTCTAGCGAGGATTCGGGTTCAGATTAGGGTTCAGGGTTCAGCTTAGGATAAAGATCAGTGAACAGCTCAGGGAAAATCGGTGGAATGGCAGACCAATAGAACGCGCCAGGGGGAACTAATAAACTAGACTAGGGTGGGCCTGCTACCTCCCAGTCTATGATAGGCCAAGAAATAGCAAACGTGCTCAACGCATTCCTTTATAGTGACCAGTTCGCTCAAGCTATCCAATTCCATTCTTACCCTAGACAGCTAGAGGGTAGGGTGTCAGACTAAGAGCCCATCAGTAACCTCCAAGGTCCTACTGCTACCACCCACCCTGTGGCCGGGAGACCTGGCTCCACCCCTCACATCCTCCCATCTCCTAGCGCACAATTTGAAGTCTGCCAGGCGAGGCCCACATTCCCTCAGACATGGTCCCTTTTTCAATTTGGACAGAATGGTTACGGAGCAGGCCAGGCGATGAGCAGTAATGGTCAGATGATAGGAGTGGCGGATCAGTTGATCGTAGAACCACCGGCTCAGCCCGCGTAACCGAGTTACCATCATGGGTCTCAATAACTCATAGCCATAGCGAGACTGGGAGCACCATCTTCGGGGTTCATTCCAAGTATGCAGACGTCCTATCCTCCACCGAGATCTTTCCCAAGTTTCCAAGCTCCACGTTACAGTTATGGCATAAATGTCAACACTATGACTATGCAATACCAGGGTCAATTCCCGCCTCAACCAACTTATACAATTCCTCCCAGGGGCCCGGTATATCCCCAGGCTCCACATAGTCAGTTCAATGGTTAAGCCAGGCAGGAGGCTGGTTACTCAGCTCCCTAACCTAGTATGGAAGAGCTATGGCATCAGTTTTTGGTAACCCACACGGCACAGCACCCGGGCTTCCAGGCCACCAACTGTCCGGTACCACCCATTGCACCAAGTGATGAGTGGCTCCCTAAGAACTTTACCATGCTAGAGATAGTGAAATTCGACAGGGAAGGCGATCCCCAGGCCCACTTAACTAATTACCAGACGGTAATGAGAGCACGATGAGTCAGTGATAAAATGCTAGCGAAAATGTTCATAGTCACGTTGGCACCCTCGGCCAATCGATGGTACAATAATCTACCCCCAAAGGTGTCCCAAAACTGGGGGGCTCCTTTCAGCAGCCTTGATAGAATAGTACGGCTTCAATTCTCAGATGAAGATGACCATGCAGAACCTGCAAGCCGTGAGACAAAAACCAGGAGAGCCATTCAAGCCGTATTACACCCGATGGATGGCTACACAGGTGTTGCTGAAAGATCATCTTAGTCTATCAGAGATGATTGTAAAATTGATAGCTGGAGCCTTGCCGAAATACAGAGAGAAGTTGGGAATGGATGCCTACCCTTCTTATAATGTAGTATTTGAAAAGGGTGAGCGAAAAGAGTGGCTCGAATTCCTCGAGGAGACACCTAGAGAACAGCCAGTCAGCAAGTCATGGTCCCGGAAGAATGACTCAGGGGCATCCTCCTCCTACCCCACGCAGCCAAAGGAGAAGCAAGCTGCAATTCGGGTGATCGAAAAGGAACTTGTGGTGGTAGCAAGGTTATCGAAGGAGGAATATCATGGGATCTCCCCATATGAAGCCAACCTTGGCTTTCTCTTGTCTAAGCTATGGGAGTTAAAGCAGCTGGATAGGTTGAAGACTTGGTCACCACCTAGATGGGAGGAAAGGCTAAATTTCTGCAATTACCATGTTGAGGTAGGACACCATACCAATAATTGCGAAGATCTCCTGAAAGCCATCCGGAAGCTGGTTAAGGATGGAGTGATGGCAGAACCAAGGCTAAAGCCTAGCACGAAGACTAACCCACTCCCACGGTTCGATGGAACGGTGAACTTGATTAATTCCGGGCTGGAGGAAGAGTAGCTCATGAGATGTTTGAGGGAAGTGTCCAGTGAATCTGTGATGGTCATAGAAACAGGGATGGACAGAATCCCTTCAAACCAGATTCTAGGCATGCTGGCTCAATCAGCACCACGGGTGAGTTCTACTGAATTAGTTCCAAATCATATCGAGAGCATGACAGATGACTATGACTTGTTCGAATCCGTATACGTGACAGATGGAATGGAGGAAAAGGTTAAGGAAGCTAAAATGAAGAAGCAACAGGCTAAACCTATAGCCCTAGATGCGTATGTTCTCAAATCCCGAAAGCACGAAGGCAAGGATGACACCCGTCTCGTGGAGGAAGTGTTGCACAGGAAAGGGCCAATCAACTTAGATTCTTACTAGTTGAAGAGGAGGCATGAGGAACCACAATACCCGTGGTAGACACCCACCGAAACCAGAGTAATGGAGAATGGAATCTTACGAGTGACCCGTAGTGGGTGAGTTTTCAGAAATAACCCGATCCAGCTTGGAAATTCCTCAGCCGAGGAAATTAGTAGGGATAACACGGAGCCACCTATACCGCCTGTGGTAAATGAAGATAAACTGGAAGTAGACCCCCTGGTTAATCAGCTTAAGAACACCCAGGCCAAGTACAACATATGGAAGCTTTTAAGTTTCTCCGAGGCACATCGCCGAGGGTTAGTGAAGAAACTAATGGAGATGGAAGCGACATTGACTACTTCGGTGATTAAGATGCGCTCAGCTACAGGGAAGGGGATACCCTTGAAGAAAATCCCTGCCATCACGTTCGACCAGTCGAATCTGCCACCAGAATGATAAAATCAAAACAGGGCCCTCTTTATTAGGGTTAATATCTTTGACAGATCCATTCCTTGCATCATGGTGGATGACAGTTCAGCCCTGAATCTGTGCCCGCTTAGGGTGCTACCTTACCTGGGATTAAGTGAAGCTATGTTGGAAAGGTCTGGCACTGTTATCCGGGCATATGACAACTCGAAGCGTGGGGTGGTAGGTACATTCTCTACAATTGTGGTGGTTAATGGGGTGGAATCCGAGGTAAAATTCACTGTATTGGACATACCTGTCTCGTACTCCTTGCTACTGGGAAGACCCTGGATCCATGCCATTGGGGGCAGTGCCCTCCACACTCCATTAGAAGATCAAACTGGTTCACTAGGGAAAACCAGTTACTATAGAGGCAAACGAAGAGTCTGTAATGGCGGTAGAGACCTTCGCAGAACAGGGTCCACGGGTGGCTATGATAAACCAACAGGAGGTGGAGAAGAGGAAGACGATTCCCATAGGCTACCGCTACTTCTCGACAGGTCTAAAATGAATGATGAAGAGGTAGGGTTTTATTCCGGGTAGAGGTCTCGAAAAGTATCACCAGGGCATAATGGAAGCCATAGACCCTGTCTTGCTGACCCCTAAAGCTGGACTCGGGTTTACCCCCAGACATAAAATCTACATGCATAAATGACCACTTTTCTGCAACATGGTTAGTGTGTGTGCCATCGAAGGGGAGAAGCAATACTTGGGGGATAGTGAACCCATAGTGAGGAATGGAGAATCTATGCCAGGATTTGAAATCTTTGGCGATGTGTACGACTTCGCCAAGGAGTGTATGCTGGCTCCAATCATTGAGTCTATGGATGGCTTAGGATGCTCTAAAGAGGTCGATGCGGAAGGGAGAGTTCAAGCTATTTCCCCAAAAGCGGATACTGCAACCGCCAAGAGTAAGGGGAAGTCCAAGTTGTTCATCGAAGATGAACCCGAACTTGAACCCATGACAGTTGAAGTCCAGGATGCCATCAAAGCCATCACTAAGGCCCTTGCAGTCTTGATGAAGGATGGGAACTCCAAGGACCAGCTACCAGCAGCCGCGGAGGTAGTCACCAAAGCTGCGACCATGGAGAAGAAGGCAAGACCTGCTGAGCCCACCGTTGAAGGGCCAACTACAGTGATAAATGAAGATCCTCCACCTGTGGAGGAGAGTGATGCTAGTGATGTAATTTTTAATATTGTGAACATTTTCGATGTTAACAACTCTACTTATGAGGCATTTCATTTATGGAATCAGAACTTTGTGTACTTGTGTGATGTCTTGCCAGATGGCAGCATGCATTTTCATGATCATTCACATAATGTTTTTAGCATAACTGATACTTCATTGCATGAAATCAACTTAAGTATAAATGAATCACCTAAAATGGTGATGATTTCAAGTGATCTGAATCCTAAAGAAGAGTGTGAGATAACAAATGTACTTAGAAAACATCTGGTAGATTTTGCTTGGTCATATGAAGACATGCCAGGTGTCGACAGAGAGATCGCCAAGCACAGAATCCCAACTAATCCACAAGTCAAGCCAGTCAAGAAAAAGTTGCGAAGATTACGACCGGAATGGGTCGAAAAGGTGAAAGTGGAAATAGCCAAATAGATAAAAGCCAAGTTCTTAGAAGTGGTGGAGTATCCTATGTGGTTGGCCAACATTGTACCAGTTGCAAAGAAGGATGGGAAAGTTCAGGTATGTGTTGACTTCTGGGATCTGAATAAAGCCTCGCCAAAAGATGATTTCCCTTTGCCTCATATTGACGTCTTGGTCGATAGTGTTGCTAGGGCTGCCATGTACTCTTTTATGGATGGTTTCTCAGGGTACAATCAAATCCTCATAGCAATTGAAGATAAGATAAAAACCACCTTCATCACCGAGTGGGGGGTTTACTGCTATAGGGTTATGCCTTTTGGATTGAAAAATGCCGGGGTAACTTACCAAAGAGCTGCAACAACCCTACTACATGACTTAATCCACAATGAGGTTGAAGTGTATGTGGATGACATGTTAGTCAAATCTAACACTCGCGAAGAACATCCCGCAATCCTTGATCGGTTTCTTACTCGGATCGAGAAATACAACCTACGCCTGAACCCCGAAGAAGTGTGAATTTAAGGTTACCTCAAGAAAGCTACTGGGTATACAGTGAGTCAAAGGGGAATAGAAATGGCCCGATAAGAGCCGAGCTATTAGGGAGATGCCAATACCGATAACAGAGAAAGAAGTATGATCATTCTTGGGACCACTGCAGTATGTTAGCAGGTTCATCTCCTGCTTGACCACTATCTGCGAACCAATCTTTAAGTTGCTACAGAAACAATAACCAGTGGTTTAGAACGACCAGTGTCAAATCACGTTCGATAGAATCAAGCAATATTTGATCAAACTGCTTGTCTTGAAGCCTTCCATTCCAGGACACCCTCTTATTCTCTACTTGGCTATTGAAGAGTCCTCTATTGGAGCCATGCTAGTAAAAGAGGATGATAGCAAGAAGGAGCATGTGATATACTACTTGAGCAAGAAAGTTGCTAGAGTATGAAACCCGCTACACGGTGGTGGAGAAGATTTGCGCGGTAATGGTATGGTTGACTAAGAAGCTATGTCACTACTTCCAATCCTATCCGATCCAGGCAGTGGCTAAGGTTGACCCCATGAGATATTTATGCTAGTCCCCCACACTAGTAGGTAAGCTTTCCCAATGGTTGTTACTCCTCTCCGAATTTGACATTGAGTAAGCACAAAGAAGGTCATCAAAGGTCGAGTAGTGGTAGAATTCTTGGCCAACTAGGCAATCGATTTAGATTATGTGGAAAACCTAGAGTTCTCAGACGAGCAATTATCTTTGGTAGAAGAAGTCAAGAGAGAGTGGACTATGTACTTCGATGGCACTATGAACCGCAAAGGGGCAGGCCTAGGAGTGGTTTTGATCACACAACAGAATGAAGTAATCTCGTTGTCAAAACGTTTGGAGTTCCTAGTCACGAATAATGGAGCAGAATATGAAGCATGTCTATTTGGATTGGAAGCACTAAAGAAGGTGAGAGCCAAGGAAGTTTCAGTTATCGGGGATTCAGCTTTGGTAATTCGATAAGCAACCAGTGAGTGGGAGATAAAAGAAAACTCACTTCGCCCATACTTGGAAGCAGTCTGGGAAGCCTATGCTAAGTTTGAAAAATGTGTCTTTCGCCATGTGCTGCGCGAAGAAAATCAAATGGCAGACTCTTTAGCTACTCTAGCCTCTATGTTGGAAGGGCCCCAGACCCAACCCATCGAACCATTAATCCTTCAATCGGCTAGGGAGCCCTTTTATTGTGGAGCAGTGACCGTTGATGAAGACTCAGACTCGGGCTACTAGTATTTTGATATTGTCAGGTTTCTGAAAGATGGGATATATCCTGAGGACGCCACAGATTCTGAGCGCACTTCCCTCCCTCGCCTCGCCATCCAATTCAGGCTTCTCGACAATGATTAATTTTGATGCACTCCGGAGGGTTTATTACTTTGTTGTTTGACTGAGAAAGAGGCTCTACTCATCATTCGGAGACTCCACGCAGGCGATTGTAGTCCACATATGAATGGCTTAGCCCTAGCAAAGAAGATCCAACGTCAAGGGTATTACTGGACCACTATGGTCGCTGACTACATCGTAGAGGTTAAGAAATGCCACGAATGCCAAATCTACGGGGACCTTAGTCATCTGCCTCCCTCGGATCTCCACAATTTATCTACTCCTTGGCCATTCTCAGCGTGGGGGATCGATATAATTGGAGAGATTCGCCCTTCCTCTAGTAATTGCCACAGATTCATCATAGTGGTAGTCGACTACTTTTCTAAGTGGGTGGAAGCCGAATCCTACTCCAATATCACCCCCAAGAAAATGGCAAAGTTCATAGAAAATAACACCTTCACTCGGTATGGGATCCCCCGTCACATTATCTCAGATAATGGAGTCCAATTCCAAGGGTTAACAATAGAGCTCATTGAGAAATATGGTATCGAGCATCACCTCTCTTCACCGTATAGACCGCAAGCCAATGGGGTAGTTGAGGTAGCTAATAAATCCATAAAGAAGATCTTGAGTAAGATGGTGACCACCTACCGAGATTGGGCGGAAAAGTTACCTTTCGTAGTCTGGGGTTATAGAATGAGCATTCAGACCCCCACAAATCAAACTTCATTCTCACTTGTATACGGAATGTAAGCAATTTTACCAGTAGAAACAGAGGTGGGATCTTTAAGGATAGAACTAGAAGCCAAGTTAGGAGAATCAGAATGGGCCAGGGTGAGATTTGAACATCTCAACATGATTGATGAGCATCACCTCAAAGCCTTAGATCATCTACAAATGTATCAGCAACGGATAGCCAGAGCGTACAACAACAAGGTCAGGCATCAGAAGCAACCTCTGAAAGTAGGAGATTTGGTACTGAAGCAGTTGAGACCCTCGAATGTGGATGTTAGAGGGAATTCAGGCCCAACTAGGAAGGATCATTTATAGTCAAGAAAGTGCTAAGCAAAGGAGCAGTCAAGATCATGGATATGGATGGTAATGAGTTTGTCAACCCCATCAACCAAGATAAACTTAAGCGCTACCATGTTTAGGAAAAGAACTAAATCTAGAAAAACAATACAAAAGTAAAAAAAATATACATATGTGAATAGGCCCATCAGCCGATACGCTGTTTGTTGATTGAAATTAGGGTCTTTTCTTTCTTTTCTTTTTCTTAAAAAATAAGATAGTCCGCTAAGTTGAAAACCCCAAAAGGGCGATTCAGGCAAAAATTAGGACAAAAGGGTGAGGAATAAATTCATTAGTTAGAAAACCCGAGAGGGCTACCTAATGATAGGAGTCGGATCACTAGAAATATTTGTACTCCAATTCATTTCATAAATAAAGATATCATTTTTGGCTGAAAATGTTTAATGTGTATGTTCAGGGAAGTGCATGAATGCCAATGGCTGAAACATCACAAGTAAACAACAAACATTTTATGATACAATAATTTGTAATTAGGAAAAGAAAAGACAAACAAATCCGATAGAGTCATACCACACTGGTATACTCTAAGCAAAAGTTGATTAGTTTTCTTCTTTTATTAAAATAACATCATTCTTTACAATTCATCAAGCCAGCTCTA
>CATIWQ010042786.1:0-22242 GCA_949673415.1 Euphorbia schlechtendalii
CTTATTGTATTTGTACTAACTATTTATCAATGAAAATGTTAAAGGTTTATCCATCAAGTTAAATTCTCTTTAACTTGATATTGGATGTAATATGTATGTGTTGACCTTTTTGTAGATATACAAGAAAGAAAAGAGCACGAACGTTGAATGTTGAAGATTACTAAAGAATAATTTCACTCATTATGGGGGAGTTCGCTTAAGTTCAACAGAGTTCACTCAGCATGGGGGAGTTTTATCTCTATCCAGGTTACTCATTTATATTTTTACCTACTCAAATTACGCTTACTACTATATGGTTTTCCATTACTAAAAAATGGGGGAAATGTTGAACCCAACTTAAATATTTGCTCGGCAATCTTGAGTTAAGGTTTTAGAGAATATTAAACATAAGGAAAACAATTGTTAAGTTATTACTGTAATTAATAGTTTGTCTTAGTAATTATAAATTAGTTAAGCTGATTTATTCAATCTTGCTCGACCTAAAAGACTTACAAATAACTAACAGTGTTTGTTAAGTAAAGTTTACTTAGTAGTTTGAATAGAAAATCACTCAGCCTTGTATTGCTATACTTCAAGCTGAGTATCATGAGTTGATACTGTGATAACACTATATGCTTTTAACCCGCATTTTTGGATAGAATATTACTAGTTAATGTTTTTCAAGTCTCAATGATGATCTGGCACATAAAGCATAAAGGGAATAATTATGTGGTCCAAAGGAAAAGCCGTCAGTACGGAATGCTGGCCTGTCAATGCTAAAATCCAAGAAAATGGATTGTCTCACCGCATTTGAGAATTAGCCGCGTCAACTAGCCAACGTTAGTATTTCAAGCGAATCAAGTGATGCCACGTAGCAATTCACGCTTATATCTTGCACAACGAAATCAATTTAAAGATAAAAACTCCACAATATTTTCATCAATGGTTTAATCTCGCAAATTAACGGATTAATCTCGTGCATAAACGACTTCAAATTTATCTCACACCATATTCAAATTTGTCGCAAACAAGAAGAATTTTGAAGCCTAGAAGAGAAGATAAATTAGAGATTAAACGAGATGAAGAACAAGTTTGCAACGACTACTTCAACCCCCATGCCTATAAAAGAAGCTCGAATGGTGCAATTCCAACTTGGTGAATAAACCTGGAATTTCCCGAATAAACTTGGAATTTCCCAAATGCTAGAGCTTTGTCAAATTACACTCAGCATTCAAAAATTCCCAAATTTCAAAGAAGCTACTCACTAAGATCATTCTACGCTTTATTTTTTGTGATGGTTAGATCACTCAAATAGAAAGCGATTCAGTTTGTAAGGAGAAACAACATTCTATAAGTTGAGTTCTTCAAATCTCTTTAGAAAAATTGTGAGTAAGTAAGATTGAGAAGGGTACTCAAGTCTCACGGGTAGATTGATAGCTTAGAAAGTACTTTATTTATTATCCTTTTAAATGCTTCTCCGTCTAGTTAAAGGAGTTGAGAATAGCAGATTAAAGCTGAGAAAAGGTGTCTAGAGACAGGATGTAGACAAAGTCTTAACCAGTATAAAATCATTGTTCGTAAACTTCTCTAACTTTATCTTTTATTTACTCAACAGTTATTTTACTCGCACACATCATCTTTCTATTTGTGTTTATTTACTAAGTGTGTATTTAGTCAGCCTCGTTGAGTATCTTTCACTCAGCTTGGCTAAGATAAATCGAGACTTAGCTTGTTTTATCAGTTTATTTAGTGATATGCTCAACCTGTCATTCATTCATCTAAATAAACCTAGATCGCTTAGTATCAATTGAAAAAGCGCCTGAAAATCTATTCTGCAATTAAATTAAGTCATTCACCCCACCCATTTGACTAAGATCGTTGTAACCAACGGCATGAACAATTCATAATTAAAAATTTATTTCATAAATGTGAAATTTTCATACATTATAAATCAAATTTTTAAATTTTTTTCTCTAATTTAAAGAATTCGTTTTAGTCCGAACCAAATTCAGCCTGATCTAACACTAGTGATTATTTTTCTTCATCAGCTTGATGATCCGTCTAGATCAAAAAACCTTGGTATTTAGTGTAAAGTGGTGGGGGACGGGGTGGATTAAAAATGTGTGTGTAGTAGAGATATAAGTGGTCATATGTTTGAATAGAAAAAGAAATGAAAATTGGGAAATGAATGAATGAAAAAGAAATGACTCGCTCCTAACTAATTTGGTATCTTTTCAAACTTTCCAAAAATATCCCAATCACAAGTTTTTATACTCAACTCTTTTTCTCCATCAATTCTTCGTCTACTTCGACAAATCAACTCTCCCTCATTTCCATCTACTGTATTATTCATTTTTAGTGGGTAGTGAATAATTTTTTTACATTTTTTAAATTAAGTATTAAGTAGTTGGCATTAAAATAAAGCCATTTAATGTAATGAAAACATTTATCAACATTTTAATTGTTATGGATTATGTTATTTCTTTTGTATTTGTAATTTTGATAGAACTTTATTTTAACTCCTAGAATTGATATTGATGGAGGTATCACATTATTGTAGAAAATTTTTTTCAAGAATATGAATTTTTGAAATTGCTAGGTATCGAACACATGACCTCTTACCTTCACTTTGAGATGTGTACCAATTAAGCTACATCCAGTTGGTGTATAACAGTTGATTTTAATGCACTAGAAAATCAAATCCAAAACCTAGCAAGAATAAACTAACCTCATTAAGTTATTTTTGTATAAATGAAAATAAATCTATACTTCAAAACAATAGATAAATCGTATAAGGATTTGTACTTAAACAAGCTTGGAATGAGCAAGGCGTAATGTCAATTTTAATGTTCATGTTTAGCACATTGGCTACTTCCTAACAGTATTGTTTGAGAAATGGGCAGTAGCTGAATGTGTGAGAAAAAACAGTGTGATAATCAAGTTAACCTGTATGCTTAAAAATGCAAACGATACACTAATTAGGGAAAAGGTACATTTGCAGCTAACATGAAATACTCATATCATTAAAATGTGACTTAATGCTTTTAACTAGTCTAATTTTTTTTAGAAGGCGAACTATGTGAAAATTATGGTATAATATATATAATAACAAAAAAAAGTTTATGAGGTCTCATATATTTTTGAGATCCTAAGCATAGGCTTTGTTGGCCTTATTAATAAGGCCAAGCCTGGGCCCACGGGTCTATATATTAATATTTTATAATTAAAATAAGTAATAAAAAAACATATTTAATTTTTCATACAAAAATAAAAAAAATAATCCAAACTTTTAAATACCATTAACAACTATATAATTCATTTTACTTTCAAAAAAGAAAACGAAATGAAAAATATATAAAGAAAAAGAGAAGAAAGATGAACATTAATTTTATGCCATTGAATAAAGTTAAATTTACAAATCTCAGTGGCCAATAAATTACTTTGATTTGTATTGAGAATTATTATAATTAAATAATTTATTTGAAATCAGTCATCTCATAATATAGAAATTACCAATATGCTTTTTCTCTAACAGATCGTCAGAACTTCATCTGGGTTGCTTAGAGATCTACTAAAGATTAGAAATTGTTGAAAAAAGAACAAGATGTTTCTTTTGTCTCTTCCAGGCGATCCTGGAAGTAGATGATTATTCATCTCTTTCTCACCTTCAATAAAACGGGTAAATCTCTTATAATACACCAGTTATTGATAGAGGAATAAATCTACCATTTCTTGAAATTTATTGAAGTCATTGTGTTAGTAATCATTAACAGTAAACTATTAATTACTCGTATAACAATATAAAGACATTATTAATATATTTCGAGCTGGTCAGGCTAAGTTTGAATTTTAATACTAAAATCAAGCCCAACACATGTATTAATTGGGCTACTACGGATTCTGGCTTGGCTGGGCTTGTATAATAATTTAATTGTTCACATTCATCCCATGAATATCGGATATGGAAGGACATGCGGACTAGTGCCTAGGTTTACCATCTAGTGTCTACTAATTTTTGGATTTATACATTTGTCAACTAAAAGTGGAACGAAAGAAATTCAAAAAACCTATTAATTACAATGAATATAAACACAAATAACATAATACTCTTCAGTGACAAAGATCGACATCTGCGATTTTTATCAAAATAAATAAAACATATATTACATTGTTAAAAAATATATTTATCCCTTTTACTTTATTATAAAACTTTCTTTTTTCTTTAATACTACCTTATCCTAATTAATACAAGGATAAATTAAGGAAAAATGTAGAGTGAAAAAACATTGTCACTAGAATTTCCAATGCTAGGATTTTGCTCCACCCATTTTTTTAAGTGAAACTTTAATACTTTTCATCAAAACCAATAAATCGACCTATTGATCCTTCATGAATTTCTCTTTTTCTCAACTTATAATTCCATCAATACTTAATCTCTTTCCTGATTAACACTAAATTAGGAAAAATTTTGTAAAAGTTACGCTGATAATAAAAAAAATAACATTGTAAAAGAGACTTAAAAGAAACGGAGGGAGTACCTAACATGTAAAAATAATGATAAATGACCTTTATTACAAAGGAGATGGTGTATTTGAATAATGTACTATGTAGCAATCACGTATGAACAATACCTACATATTACGCAGCAATTAACTGATGTTTATAAGAATCTGTTAACTTGATGCATCGGTGCCTGCGCACTTTGAACGCTTCTGTCGATATCTCCAAGCGACTTGAATACATTGAGCAGCCTGGCCTCTCCAATATGGAGATTCATATCTACCAACATTTATCAGCTATGAGTTCGTTCGGTCTTTTAACTCGTCTTACAATCTCATTTCACTTCAAACTAAATTTTTGGTATTAGTTTTGTATCAATTATGAGACTTGCTCGTATCGAAAGTGGCATCTCACAACTGTAATGCATGCACATGTCATTTTTGTACCCAATTCGATACGCGTTGAACCAAATAGATCCTACTAGACATGTTTGAAGGCTAAAACTGAAATCTTATCGACTGTATGCAAACTTAGACTATAAATAAAGCAAATATATTAACATGAGCATATAAAACATTGTATTGTTGTGCACATTAGTTATATATACTCTAATACCATGTCTCTACTGAAAATTTAGGCCATCATTTCTGAGATTTTTTTTCTTATGCTCGAACTAGATAGGTTACCTTACTATTACGAAGCCAACTTAAGACTCTAAGAATAGATTTTAGGGTAAACTTCAAAAACATGCCTTATAGTTTCATTGCTTTTCATAAAATGGGGTCCGTGGAATATTTATTCCCAAAATTAGTAAAAAAAAAAAAAGATAGATACAATTATTAAGAAAAGTGATGCTCAAAAAAGTATTTTAATCAATTCAACATTCTCACAATTTAATATTATTATTTTCAGAGAAATTTTTCCTATTTTTTATGAATTCTGAAAGTTTGTAAATATATTTAAATTTTAAAAATATTTGCACTTTTAAAAAGTGTATTACCAATCCGTAAAATTTTAGATAAAATTGTTGTCACATAATTTAATATTATTGAAGATTATTTCGTTAGCTAAATTTATGAAACCACCCTTTTTTGAATATCAATGAAACCACAAAGGATGATTTTGTAGTTTACCCTAGATTTTAATCATTTAATTATATCTAACACCAGTGTAAGTTCCACTAACCAAAACTAAGATGAAATCATACCTGTAATCCCAAAATTTCTATCGTTTTTTATGTCACAAAGAAAATATACCAGGAAAGATATTTCTAGGAGATATTGTTGACTAGTGGATTAAGTAAAATTCAGTATTGGTTGCAAGGCAAGTTAAGATGGAGTTTAACCTTATGGCTCCTTGAATACGTGAATTCCGCAAGTTTCTTGCAAAGATGTTTGTAACTTCTTCGAGGTCCGCAACGTGAAGTGAGAATGCTTCCACATTCGACAGGCACCTCACTGTCCTGCTGCTTATTAATCTCTGTCCAGAAGCCTTCATTTTCTTTCCATCTGCAGTGACATTTTCCACATTTAGTTTTGGCCAAATACGTCATTAGTCCCCGAACTTGGGGCAAATAGTCTACTGCCCCCCGAACATGCAAAAGTGCACCACTTTGCCTCCTTCAAGTTGCAAAATTGTACTAGCTTGCCCCCATGAACGCCACATGTCAAATTCTAGTTAGAGAGAGAGAGAAATGACATTTAAAATGGTCCCCTTGAAAAAATGCACCGGTTTGCCCTATTAACGCTATGTGTCAACTTTTAGTTGGAGAGACAGAATCACATCTTTGAAAATTCAAACAAATCAGAAGCTGACACTTGGCGGTTGGGGGGGCGAACAAGTGAATTTTTTAAAGTTAAGGGGGAAAAAATGGTGCACTTTTGCAAGTTGAGAGGGTAACTAGAACTTTTACAAAGCTCAGGGATGCAGTAGGCCAGAAGGGCCAAGTTCAGGGACTAATATGATGTATTAGGCCTTTAGTTTAGCTAGGTGGTGAGAAAGAAGTGTTTGGCATTGAAAGCCAAGCCGATACCTTTGTTAACCGAAGAATGCTCAAGACACCATGTAAGAAGTTCTTCGCCACAGACATTGCCTTCATAAGATTTGATACCATTCTCTCCAATGCTTTCTATCTTTCCACGCACGATAAAAACCATCTTCTCAACCAGACCACCTTGGAACACTATTTCACTTCCCTCGATGTATATTTTTTGCTTTAGTCTCGCGGAAATAGCATCCAAAACAATATCATCCATCAATGCAAAAATCCATACCTGCAAAATCATATGAAAATCTCAGGTTTATTATATTTACCAACAAGTTGATTCTTATAAAGGAGAAGTTGACAATAAAGTGATGCTCGATCGTAAATATTTTGATCCTTAGGGTTACATAAGACTGTTGGAGATGTGAGGTTACCCCATATCGCAAATAAAGAAGAATGATGAGTGGTATATAAGTGGAGTCCCAATCTATAACTATGAGTAGTATGTGTAGTATATGTTGAGGTCCAATATACTCCACTTATATACTACTCATTATTCATGTTTATTACCAATGTGGGATAATCCCAACATCTCCAACACTATATAAGTGGTATAGATTGAATTATAATAACACAAGCCAATTGGTTCTCAACCTTACCTTTATGTTCACTAAAGCAATCAAGTCCACCACTACACCTTTACAAAAATGAGTTCCTTTACTAGGTCATATTTTATTAGAAGAAACACAACCTGATTTGTACAGTCCTTAAAATCAACGTATCATGCATGTACTTTATGTTACTGAGTTATGACCACATTATATGCATCAGATACATTGGCTATATTATTATGATATGTATAGTAATTCTCACATTCTTAATGAATTTGAAAAAGTGGCGTCTTATATCTCGCTGTAGGTCTTCCGGTAAATTCTCCATGAGCAATTCTTCGTTTATCCCTCTTGTTGCAGCCCAATTATACCTTTCAGCTTCTAGAATTTTCCTACATTACGGGATTTGTATGGATCGTTAAGCAAACTAATCATGTGTACTGCGTTTTTTCGTGAGAATCCAGGTACATGTGTACATACAAGCATAACGAAGTAAAGACTATAAATGATTCCTATAAATCAACCATGTCAAAGTTATAAAGCAGATCAATATGCATAGGATGTCATCTTTTTTCTATTATAACCTTTATCTTAATTCAAACGAGTTATTTCCACACCTGTTATACAACAATGCAATTGAAGAACACTCCTCAAATTTGCAGTTTTCAAGTTAAGAGTTAATGGGCACTCTGTCATTTGCAAGACTTGATCACAAACTTTAAATACACTTATTACAAGAATGAAGATAATTTTCTCACAGAGAATAAAACGTTATGCATCTGCAGTTATAGTAGAAGTTTGTAAGACATACCTCCTTAGTTCTTGCGGTAGTCTCCGATGGCTTATCCATTGCTCCACATCACGACGTCTTAGTGACATTTCTAACCTCCTAGTAGATAGTATAAAGCAATCATGGATCAAAACTTACTTTCGTAAAAAAATTGAGAATTTTATAAGCAATCATAAATGATAAAGTAACAAGCTTGTTACTGAATGAATTTTATGCACAACAAATCAAGCCTTAGTCCAACTATTAGTTTATTTTCCAGTGATCATCTTTTGTATATATTTAATCTTAAACTGTCACATTATGCAGAGTAAGGCACATCAACCATGTTGTACATACTCTTGTTTTTTATCTTCAATGATTGTCACAACCAAATTCTCTCAACTATACTCATTGTAGGACCACCCAAATTATAAACATAATATATATGGGTTGACATACAATTAAGTCTTAGAAATATGATTTGCCACACTCAAAGTTATTTTCAATCCTGTCAAGTATCAAAAATATTTTTTATTAAATGAAAAATGATAACACATCAAACTTGAACGTGCAAATAAAGTAGACCTGTTCATCGGGCGGGCCGGGCAAGGCTTGGCGGGCTTTTTAATAAAATTATTAACCCTAGCCCATACTTTAGAATTTCGGGCTCGGGCCGGGTTTACAAGGTAATTCCCAAGCCCGGCCTGGGCCCGCGAATATATTTTTGTTATAAACTTTTTTATTAAATTAAATAGAAAAAATATAAAATAATTCGAAATATATTTATATTTTAAACATAATTGCATTGTTTACTTAAAATCTTTAATATTTGGTAAAATTTATTATAATCAAGTATATAATTATAATAGTATAAAATATAAAATTTTAAAATAATTATAAATTTAATGTATAAATATATAATAAAATAAATAAAATTATTCGTTAGGTCGGGTTCGGGTCGGGCTTGGGTATTTATATAAAAACCAAGCCCGACCCATAAAAATTCGGGCTTTGAGGGGCTTGGGCCGGGTTTTTGAAAAAAGTAAGTGTCCAAGCCCGGCCCGTTGAAGAGGGCTCGGGCAGAGCGGGTAGGCCGGCCCACAAACAGGTCTAAAGTACAGTAAGAAAGAAGCATTCACTATACATACATTTAAAGAAAACCATCTAATATAATTAAAGATGAAGTTTGGTAATGGAATTTCCACAACTGACAAAAACACGTTAACTGAAATAGCTTTCAACTTTTGATAGAAAGTTACCTCCGGCCGAGAGCCTGCAGAAAATTCTGAATATTGCCAATGAGAAAAGCAAAGAGCAAGAGTCCAAGCCCAACAATGGCCATTGTAAAGAGGACTTCCCAAACAAAATAGCTTGGTACTTGGTTCCCAGCAAGGGTGCTGATTTGCTTCACAAAAGGAAGAAATTGCATCAACATTATGTCAACAACAATTGAGAGTCAACCTATGGCATTCACAAAAAATTAGCTCAATTACAACCGTTATATCATCAAATACCTATTTTATTCCAAGATTGTGACTCCAAATGTAAACAAAAGCCAATAAGCCAAAATCTATGACATATAAATAAAAGCCTGTGTTTGATGGCTCTATTGTTTCAACTGCTTTGGCTTTATGACAAAAGCTGAAGCATTTTCAACTTCTCAAAAATTTTCCAAAGGAATCCTAAATATGATTCTAAAAACTTTTGTTTATGAATTACCTTTTCATATCCCCCCCTAAAATTAATATCGGATGAATTGCAACCACAAATGTCAGCTTCAATTTTTTTTGTTTTTCTTCATATGAAATGAATGGAAAGTTTCATTTTTTTCTAAACTAACACTCCCAACATAAAATTTTGATCCATATACCAGAAGCAAAGTTTTTTCTATGTCAATAAGTTCCTTGTAAGGCCAAAGTGTCATATTCCACACCATCTAGAAAATGAAAAACATGAAATCGCAGTTAATTCTTTCTTACTTGATTAACAAATTTATTAATACTTTTATATTGATCTGAAGTACTATGGATCCTTTATTTCTGGCAGTTTAGACTGAATTTATTTAGGTAATTATGTCCTGGAAAAAGACAACCGGGGCTCCGCCTAAGCAGAAAAATCAGATAAGGCGGTGTCTCAGCAACAATAATTCGGCCAACGGCTTGATAAGGCCTAGGTCCATAAAGTCCGGCAGAAGCTAGTGAAATGGGACCTAGGAAGCGCTAGGCGAGGATTTTTATAACAGTGTCGTCTCCAACATTTCAAAATATGTTTCAATATAAGTAATAGCCTACTATCTGCCATTAAGTTGAAGAGGAGTCGAAATGCAGTTTTTGAAGAAGATACAATTAAAGCAAAAATGCAATACACATAATAACCATTATAAAACCTATTTTCTAGAAAGAAAGCAAAATTTATCAAGCGAAAATAAGGATACTGACAAAGATGATACAATATAACCTCATAACCTAAAGATAAAAAAGAGAAGACGTATTTAGTTGTTTACCTGGAATCCCCAGAACAATGAATAGACATATCTAGTAACAACACTCTGTTCTGTCGTGAGGTTCACTGCTTGAACATAGATTCCATATGGAAAACCATCGTTGAAACAAGCAGTAGCGTTCTCGTTCTGTTTCCAGCTGGTTCGGTTTGCATGCATGGAATCAAAACCTTCATAAACAGTCCTCCGATGTCCACAGTCTATGAATTCCATACAAACATCCTTCAAAACTGAGTTATGGCAGGCATTACGTAGACATTGATTAACCCTCTGCTTCAAAAAAGGGTGTTAGGGATTAGGCTATGAGACTGATGTAAATGAATACATTTTTTTTACAATTAATGAAAATAAATTAGATTAAGCTACTTTTTCCTAAGCGTGTAGTAAACTTTCTAGATAACATATATCACGACTTAACCACATAAAGTTATGCATAACATTCAAGCTCACAGACATGTAAGAATGACTAAAATGTACAAAATTTTACTTATTACAAGACTTACGTGCTGGAAACATTGTTCCAACAAACAAATAAGACATGAAGAACAGAAACGCCTGAAATATGAAACAAACATGCATACAAACAAAAAAAACTGACTGAATCCAATTGTCATCATCGATGTTAAAGCCAAGAGAAGAATGTTTATGATGCTCTTTACAGTGGCAATTTTTTTGAGATTTTACACGAGAAATTGGTTTGATAAATGATAATTAGTCAACAGGCATTTATGTCGCTATCATCAATGGTTATGTCAATAACAAATTTTCTTTTATCATTGTTCTGCTAGGGAACTTTGAAAGAAACACGTAGACCTTAAAAACAAATTTTCATCATATATGATATGTATCAGAAAATGTCACATCGTTGAAAAACAAAGGGGAATCAAGAAAACACAATATTCACTTCAATCCATTGCAGGTCCTCATTTACATATTATATAGCATCAACTCCTTTCAAGTTCTGAATACAAAAGTATAGAAATGATATAAAAGCGAAATGCCACTCAGGATTCAAAGAAGGTACATACAAGACCAGAGAGTAGTATCCTAGTCAATAAACTCACAACCATAATATGAAAAATGTTACCCACCTGCAAGCCTAATAGGTACCAGCATGAGCCAACAACATGGCCAGATAACATAAAGGTGAGTAGGTTTATGATAAAGTTAGCCCACGCATTCTCAAAAATGAATCCGCTAGGAGACACCCCAACAAGAAGAGGCAAGAACCTACATAACCTGGGAATGTACTGAACAAGAACTGCTGCTCGTAATACGTTTTTGGCAAAATTTGCTCCTGATATTACTGAACGTTTCCGTAGTATCATCAATACAATAATCTGCATGAGAATAACAAGTGCAAGTGTTGTTCCAATGAGAAAAATACAAAAAAATACTGCAATTGAAACCTAACAAGTGGGATAAAATAGAATGACTGTAATTGGAACAATAGCAGGTTTACAGAAAACCTTAAGGATAAAAGTCATACTTGATTAATAAAGCTCAAAACAGGAAAATTTCTGGAGTTTTATTTACACCAAATAGGAATCCTGAATTGAGATCCTTTGCCTTTTTTGCCAAAATGCACCTCTCTATCGATGTCTTAGCAGGACTGAAAATAACTCTTAGATGAAAACCATTGCAAGCATTCTTTTCCTGGTTTTGTGAACCTTGGTTTATGATTTGGGTTGGAAATAAGGAAATCTCAGTATTTTACTATGATGCATGTGGTGATTTTAAAGCATTAAATTAGAAGAATTTGTATAGTACAAGAGTTGACAGAAAGCTACCAAGCACTTAACCCTAATATTAATTTGCTCAGCTAAGCAAGTTTAAACAGTTTAACAGAGGAACAAAAAAGTGTAGCAACATTCAATAGCTTAAACCCTTGCATTAGACAAGTTGGTGTTTGAATATGAACTGGTAGATGCAGAAAATTGAATAATAAAAAGGTTACTGAGAGTGAAAATGGTAAAAGGAACATACAAGATACCATGCAGAGAAAAAACGGAACTTACTTGAGGAATTGGCAATGCTATAAATAAGTCGACAGCAAAACATCCTCGAAGGTATCGGCGAGCAATTTTCTTTGGATTGTCAACTAATTCTCCAGTACCAATAACTCTAGACTCGGGAGCTATATAAGCCAACCTAAACTGCAAAAGGAAGATATTTGCCTTTTTTCATAACTCTGTAAAGTTTTAAAGAAAATATTAACGAGACATTTTATTCTGAACGCATGAATGTTGATATTAAATCAACAGATAATAATTTCTATAAGTCCTTCAGAACAAGGATACAAATATCAAACTATGAATCTTCAAATCAAAATATTATGACTAACGAAATAATGTTACATAACTGTATCACCTATTTTTAAGATTATTGCAATACATTAATGGTGCATTATGTCAGACTAAATTCAAGGCAAAGTAGGAAATACAAAACAAGATATGTGTAGCAGAAGATATAATTCCTGTTTTGCTCGTTAATATGTTGCTTGTTTGAAACTTCATACTCGGATTGTTAAAACAAAAGGACTATATTGTGATAATATTATGTTTTCTATTGCATATGAAGTTTACATATATTTATACAAAAGCTAGATAGTAGAATAGGAAAGAAATAAAGACTAATTCCTATAATTACTCCTACAATCATGGCTGATTGTCTATAATCAGTCAAACCACATTTATTGTTTTCTAACACCGATATAATGAACAATTCTGACCCAACAAAAAAACAATCTCAACGATAAGTAGATGTCACAGCAAAGAAAAGCTATTAATGTTTAGCAATAATTAAATGGAGGCTCTCCATTTCACTTTAAGTTTTAACATATTGCATCCTCAATCTCGCATATAGAGGACAGCTAAATGTAAACAAGAGTTAGCACAAATGGATAGGAGAATAATGTTTATTTATGATTCACTGGTAGAAAAGAAAACTCATGAAAATAGAGGTTTCATGAACACCAACTTAAGGAGCTAAAAGAATGCACCTGAAGAAGTACATTTAACAGGTATATGAAATCATTTAGGCTCCGAAACACAACAATTGTCTTGGTCAAAGGCCAATCCAAAACTATGCATTTATATTCCTGCACAGAAAATGAAAATAAAAAGTAAATCATATCATTGCAAAGAGTGCAATGACCAAAGTATCAAACTCATGGGGAGTATTGAAATGCATGAAACTAGAAAAGAGAGAACAAATGGCTCCATATTATCATTTTTAATACATATATATATGTTCCAAGTATACTTTATGCCACAAAGATATGTAATAAATGAATGAACAAAAAACAAATTTAATTATACAAAAGAAACTTTAAGTTATACTAAAAGAAATAGATCCTTACCTTTTCTACTAAGAGTAGGAAGAAAAACAAAGGATCCACGAAAATCGCCAACAAGCATGAAATGACAAAAAATTTATTCCATAGTTGAACGAATCTAGTGTGAGGATTCATCACTCCAGGAATATATGGGTTTATAGAAGATTTCAGTCTCCTTGCCCAACCTTTGGCATCTCCATACAGAGCATTATGAAACTATAAAGAATCAGGGAAAAAACACATTAGCGTGTTAACATAGTCGCATACTCATTTCTCAAGAAGAAAGCCTATGATCTAATAATATTTCATCAAATGTCTACAGCATTCAAGAATTCAACATACAAAAGTAGAGACCACATACAATTTAAAATGTAGCATCCGAATTTGCATTTTTTCTAAAAAAGTTGTTAATTTGAAATCTAAAGAAAAACTTCGTGATATCATCCGCTTTGTCTCCCAATTGAATTCATAATAAGAAAGAAAGAACAAAGCGTAAATCATATAGAATTACAAGATTAGAAAAGGAAGCTCCCCAACTAAAGAAACTTTTAAAATTTACCTGGGAGTCAAATATATTCGAAGCTCTTGAATGTTTGTATGGCACTTGCTTGACTTTGTAGAACATTGGGCATGTTGTACAATAAGGATCATTGCACACCCCCAATTGGCCAGACCTAAATAGATGTTCGTTTTTACCAGTGTACTGATCATCTACCCAATTACGTTGATCCATCCCCTTAAAAGAAGTAACTTTTTCCACCTTGGTTTCAGCTGATTTTTTACCTCTTCCACCATGATTTATTTGGATAATACTATCAGTATTATGATTGGAGTAGATTGGACCACTCATCTGTATCATTGGGGTTCTTTTTTGACTACGCAATGGGCCAGTGTAGCCAACAAGATTTGCTTCACCTTCATATGACTCCATGTAATTCATGGGAATACATATTGAAGCACTCTTAGTCCTGGATATAACAGCCGGATATTTAGAATCCACATTCTCGTCAGATAGTTGCTGATGTACATCCAACATTGGAACCTCATCCTTGTCATAGCTTTCCATTTTAATGAGCAAGACCTGAAGACGCAAGCAAAAAGACTCAGTATTCAACAAAAGAATATTTTTCTAGGAAAAAAAACAAGTAATGCTAATCTGAATATAAACTATAAACTGTTTAAAAACAAAAATGTTAAAAGCCATAATAAGCTTTTGTGTATTTAATTTACGTGATGAAAAGCATAAAAGGATCATATTGTAGTAAATAACTAAATATACATAACTAGAAAAGGCAAAGTTCAAATTTGGAGGATATATGATAAGAGGCACTCGTGAAAAAGCACAAAACATATTGGTGGTTAAAAGTAACAATATTGATTAAAAGAAAGAAGTTGGTTTTAATAAAACTCCAAAAACTATCATTCTAACTAAAATACCATGACACCATGCTATATATGTAGAGTATGACTTTCCTACATTCTAACACTATCTATGATGCTATGATAGGAAACACTTTAGTTCTTTGTTCTAACATGTTTTTGTTAATGCTGAAGATAATAACTGTTGCGATTTTTGAACAGCAGTGGAACTTCTGGATTAGCCATTTTTACTTGACCTTACTCTTTATAATGCTTTGTTGATTTGCTTGGTATATAGAAGAATATGCACAAATATGTATACAAGCTAACCTGCTTGTGAGTAGTTAAACATATCATATAGCATATCCAAGCACAAGTCAACAAATTGTACAAATGCTATTCCATTGCATAAAGTTTCATCCATTATTATATTTGTTCTCTGTTCCATATGTACTACACCAATCGAACATCTTCTCAAATCACTATTTAACCTATCTAGATATGGTTATATTCTGTTTAAAAATAACTCGACAAAATATTAGGTCTAGTCATCAGACGTTTACAGAGTGAAGCACAAAATTTGTGATGGAGGCTTAGCTACATTATTTGTCCTAATATTGGCCACACATGTTAATCTACATAACAAATGATAGGATATTGAACCAAACACTTTCAAAATGAAATCCCAATTCGAACCATTGCCCACACAGAGGGCATCAAGACTTCTATGCGTAAGTAGAACCCGCAGGACTTCTGAAAATAAACTAATTCTTCAAGCAATTGGGTCCGTTAACTACTATTGATTAAGAGAGCAGGTTACTTCAACAAGCTACACAGGTCAGCTACAAAGAAGAATTCATACAGTTAACAGGCTAATCAGTAACAAACAAGGGCAGATGCAAGTGGGTGCTTACTAATTATCACAACAGTTATCCAATTGAACAGTGGTTTTCTTTTCCAGTTGCATATATAGCAGCATTCCACCCAATTACTGATTAAACAACATCTCAAGCTCAATTTTTCAACACATTATCAGAGTCAACCATATTTACTGTTTGAAATAATCATTGTACGGATACAAACAAGTAGAGTTCAACTTGAAGGACTGATGGCCAAACAACATAACAAAACAAAACAAAGGAGAAAATAACCTAATTTTTGAAAAATCCTAATTCAAATCCAAGTTTAAATCAAAATCAAAAGTGAGAGTGAGCATAAACATAGAACGAATCGTCCACATTGCAAAACAAGTGGTAATAAAGTGAATACAAACCTGCAGAGAGAAAGTAGGAGGTGACTTTCCAAGCAGAGAAAGAGAGAAACTGGAAATGCATAGTAGGAAAGAAGCTCAGAGTGACGAGACATAGAGATTAAAGAAGAAGAAGAAGACTCTGTACGCAGCGATGACCCAAAGAGGGCAAAAGAAGACTTTGAAAAGTCAGCCACATCTATTATTACAAGCTGTTAATATTTAATATTCGTTGAAAAAAGAACTTTAATTTTAGCTACTTAGTGGAGTAGTATTTATTTTTCATTATTCTTGATAATAATTGATTGTTGTTTCTTTAATTATTCTTTGAAATAAAAAGCAGAAATTGTCAATCTCGCCAGTAACTTTTCAGCCCAAATTTTGGGCTATTAGTTAATTATATCAAAATTAATCCAAATTTTTTTTCATATGTTACTTTCTTCTTCCTCCCTTTTGTACGTGATTTCTATTTTAACTTTTTCACCTCATCCGTTACTGTCTTTCTGCTCTCTCTCTCTCCATTCTCAATTGCTTCTATGTCATTTGTTGCTTGTGATTTCTCAGTTTTTCTCTTCTATTTGCTACGATTTTTGAAGTTCTCATCTCTTCTCATCATCTCGTTCGTCATTATTTACTATATATGGTTTGATTTTCGCCTTTGAATCTTCTGTTAGTCTATTTTTCACTCTATGTATTCGTTCTTTCACCATTTTTTGCTCATATTCATGATAATTATGGCACCTAAGAGAGCTTCGTCTCAAAACAGGAGTCCGGCCATTTCCAAGAACGTAGGCAGCAAAGTCTACTTCAACTGCTTCTAAAGCTAATCCATCAAAAGAAATAGAAGAGGCACCCAAACTTAAGGTATTTTTTTCCATTTTTCAAACTGCATTTGTTTATTTTTTGGTTTTTTGGTTTTGAATTTTGATCGATCTAGCCATTTTTATAGATCTGATATATGTTTGGTGTTAATCTGGTATTTATATGTTTTAAGTGAGTATCTGGTATCTATCTGGTAGATATTTGGTATCTATGTAGTATCAAACTTCTTTTATGAATTTCTTGTAAATATCTGGTAGTGAACTAGTAATGTTCCAGTATTTATGTTTTTTGATAGCTCTTTCTTTTTGTAACCTCTGAAATTTACTTATCTGGTAGTTAATTTTTCTATTTTTCATACCTCAAACTGTTTTAAAACTTGCGGTAGTCTATATGTAATCCTTGAAATGAACTTATCTTGTATTTATTTAATAAGTATCTAATATTTATCTCTTTTGTATATCTAGTATCTATCTGGTAATGATTTGGTATTTGATATGTCTTAAGTTAAAATCCGGTATCTATCTAGTAGATATCTGATATCCATCTGGTATTTGTCTAGTTTAGATTTTGTTAAGTTAATATTTTGCATTTCACCTCCAATTGGTAGAAAACTGGTAGGAATCTGGTATTTTAACAATATCTTAAAATAGCAACAGTTATTGCTGAATACCAGCATTATACTAGATTCCTACCAAATGTGCAGATCTGGTAGGAAACTGGTATCCAACTTGTATTAGCTTGTAATTTTCCGCATCTTGTTAGAATCTGGTAGGTAACTAGTATTCAAGTGGTATTAGCTTGTAGTTTTTTACATTTTGTTAGAATCTGATAGGTAATTGGTATCTAATTGGTATTAGCTTGTAATTTTCTGCATCTTGTTAGAATTTGCTAGGTAACTGGTATCTAACTAGTATTTACTTGTAGTTTTGTACATCTTGTTAAAAATCGGTAGGTAACTGGTATCTAACAGGTATTTAACTTGTAATTTTCTGCATCTTGTAAGATTCCGGTAGGTAACTGATATCTAACTAGTAGATACTTGTAGTTTTCTACATCTTATTAAAAATTGGTAGGTAACTGGTATCTAACTAATATTAGCTTGTAATTTACTGCATCTAACTGATATCTAACTTGTTAGAAACTGAAGGCAACTGATATCTAACCGGTATCTAACTTGTTAGAAACTGGTAGGTAACTACTATCTTGTATTAATCCATTGTAATCACTAAAATGAACTAATCTATTTGTGTTTTCCCTATCTCAAATGCATGCTAACTTATTCTTCTTTATATTAAAATTTTCAGCTATTACGATGTTTACGTTTTGAGCTATATTGAGTTAGAGATTTGAGGGGAAGAAGATGCCTCAAAATTTTGAAATCTATCAACAAAGAAGGAGGCTCGCTTACAATTTATACATGCATGGCGAGTAAAAATTAGCAAACAATATAAATAGTGAGGATGACATGTTCAGGACACTTATTGAAATGTTTGATAGTCAAGGCTTCCTTCTGAAATGAACATTTATTGCATGTAATCGATCTGATTTTGATGTATGTTTGAAATTTTTACTAGAATACATTTGTTCTATATAAAAAGTTTTGTTATTTAAAAAATCATTTTGAAAGCAATTTTTGCATCTTTTTTGTGTGAATTGAATAATTAATTGGTAGTTGCCTGGTAAAAACCTAATATTTAAACAAAAACACCACCATTCACAATTTGGAAAAGGACATCAAGTTTATGTACAAACTAATAGTAATGAAAAGGTTGTTCAAATAATATGAGTTTCTACTAAATACCAGCAGTCTACCAGCATTATACCAGTTGGACATTAAAACTGGGTAAAATGCAGAATCTGAATTTGTATTGAAAATACTGGTAGAGAGCTGGTAGGAACCTGGTATTTGAACAATTTCTTACCAAATAAAATTAATTTCAGACTAGATGTTGATTTCAAATATCTAGTAGTGAGCTGGTAAGGAAATGATATTTTAACTATTTTGAAAACTAAAACCATTATTACTGTGTAAGGTTTGGAAATGAATTTAAAAAGATCATAATTTGTGTACATGAATGCTTAAAAACATGTCAATACCAATAGTCTACTAGCTATCTGATAAGTGTATAATTACACTTATTATCATTATAATTTTATACAAACACTATAGTTTTAGTCATTTTTATACTTCATATAAAAGATTTCACGTGGTATGTAGTTGCTTTTTATGCAAATGCAAATCCTAGGTTAATTTTGGGAGTAAAATAAGCTAATTGGAATTCTATGAAAAAAGAGTGAAAAAGGTACAAAAAGATGTGTGGAACTTAAAGGTTTGGCTTAGGATCAAAGCTGTCGAAGATCGGTGAAGTTACAAGAAGAATTTTGAGTAAAACTCAATTCACGGTCGTGACTTGTTTACTTCAGAATCAGAAGATTGCCAACAAAGATTCACGGTCGTGACATGTATATCATGGTCGTGACATAGACGGTTTTCTGGTATTATCTTCTTAACTACCAACCGCTAGATAAGCATGATCAACCACCATCAACTACCAACGAACAGACACTTATTAGGAGTTAACCAATCATGGAAAGGTGCCTATCCATTGCGGATTGAACAAAGCCTCTCAACCAATCACATTGAAGAGATGCAATCTTTCACCAATGGATGTGACTCTTCATTTGGATAGATGCAACCCTTTGAACTCTATAAATAGGGCTCCAAATCTCACAAATTTTGGGGATCGAGGTGGCATTGGAGTGTAGAATAAAGGGGTGGAAAAATAGTGCATAGTGTGTGCATAGATAGAGAGTAAAAATGTCTAGAGTTTGCTAAATTCATGAGTGTTAGCGAGAAAATGTATAAGTGATTCGAATCCTTATTTCGATCACTAGATTTCTCTACATATTCGAGCGATTATTGTATAAGTGTAATTGCAAATCACTTATCAATAAAAATTTTCGTTCTTCAATATTCGTTTATTCGATATTCGCAAAGAATAGCATCCTAGCGGAGGTTCTGTACGGGCTGAGACCGAATTCAAAGTAGACGCATGAATTGCGAGAATTGACGACTCCCATTAAAGAGTGGATACGGTTTGATCAACTTTAGCTTTCACTTGCATATCTTAAAACTTTGCTTTGCTTTCTACTTATACTTTCTATTTCAAAGTTTATGATATGTCTATGTGTCATAATAAGTATTTCGTGCTAAGTCTTTTATGTTAATCAAGTTATATGCGTTGGTGTTAATTTTAAGAGTAGTTTAGGGGTTAACAATATCGTGTATAATCACTGGATCTGTGATACAACGCTGTTTAGTGAGCTAACATTTTTGGAATGGTAGCTTGCTAAATATGGCTATGTGAGAGAGACTCGTACTAAGCATAGTATTGACGTTGTCCAGGTTTATATATTTGTCTTAATTCATTTTCGCTAGGTATAGAAAAGTTATTTCATGTGTTGCTCTACGGTGAATAATTGAATTTCTAAGTGTCTAGAACCGAGTATGTTAAATTAATCTAGTGAACGTAATATCTTTGATGACCTTGCATGATTTCTTTGCTATAGTTGTTCGTAGGGAATATCTATATACTTTTATCTTTTCTAATCTTTCATACATTTGTCTATCCATCCATCATTCCTATCCTACATAATTAAATAATCTATTTTATTTTTCTTTTATTTCGTTTCTCTATTTGATCTTTAGAGATAGTCCTTCCCTGTGGGATTGATATCTTTTAAAACTACATCGCAATTGTATACTTGTAGTTATCATCATTTTTCTATTTGATAAGGGGTATTGACAACACCTATATTTTTTTGTGAACAAGTTTTTGGCGCCATTGATATATAGCTGAATCTTGTGAACAAACTATTAAACTTATCAGTAGAAAAGTGGCGAACATCTTCGAGTATGGATTTCTAGTCAGGTGCATTGGTGAAGATAGGATCACCCATGATTGGAAATCATGGGAGGAGAGAGTGGAAGCTGATAGACAAAGAGAAAGGGAAAATGCGAGGGAGGAAGAATGGAAAACAACCAACCTTTGGGGAAGGTTGAATGAACTTATGGAGGCACAGATATCAATTCATAGAAAAATTGATGATATTCATACTCTAATGTTTGATGTCGAGCGAGATCTACTGGATTCTTATTATAAGATTGACCTATTAACATAATCGCTTTCCCCAGAATAATTGTTCGCTTTTCACTTAGATTTAGTATTTTGTACAGTTTGTTGTTTATCATTTGTTTACTTGTTCATTTGTTTAATTATTTGTTTGTTAAATATTGAATATGAATACAGTAATTATTATTTTATATTTAACATATTTGTTTTTCTAAGATTTTCTAGGACTAAGTCTGAAAATTAAAGAAATAGAAGAAGGATTGAAGAAGTCACGATCGCGATAATAGATCAGTTATGCAATAAAACCTTCTGTTCCTGTTATGAAGAATCTCACGATCGTGACAAGCCTTCACGATCACGACACGGGTAAAATATAACAATTATAGATCGTGATTTAACAAGCGACAAATGGCTGAAACTGCCATTAACGGCTAGTTTGATGGAAAATGGCTATATTGACTATTTTAACCAATCAATGACCTATTAGAACTCTATATAAAGGTCTAGATTGAATCCATAACCACCACAACCTTCTACAAAGCTTACAAAAGTTTTGATTCTTTCATCTCTATTCTTCTACATTCAACCTTTTTCAACCTTTACTTCAAAAAGCTATATGCCTCTTGTTAAGGTAACCGCAAATAGAAGAGAATTCCTGAATTATCAACAAGATTACGGCTGTCCTTTTCCCATTCGTTCGCTTGAAGAAGGGAAAAGATTCCAAGTTCTAAAGAAGTTGGAGATCAACGGTATGATCTTTCTTGATTTGGTTTTCTTAGAGACTTTAGGACTCCATAAACAAATGGCGATGTATCTTGTTGATCTTAGTTTAAATACGTTTGTGGGAATGCGATTTCCACAAAACCGTGATTGGATTTTAGAATGTCTAGTGACATTCAATTTTGAAGATAAAAAAAAGAGGGTGATTCAATTTCATAATCAAGGTAGACATTACACCGTCACAAGAGAGATGATGAGTACTTGGTTCGGATTTGAAGT
>CATIWQ010042806.1:0-15102 GCA_949673415.1 Euphorbia schlechtendalii
GACAATTGTAGCAAAAATTTTGAGGAGCTTGACTTCGAAATTCGACCATGTTGTGGCGGCAATTGAGGAAGCTAAAGACCTCTCAATACTTACTGTTGATGAATTAATGGGCTCTCTTCAAGCTCATGAGTCACGAATCAATCGATCATCAGAAAGGAATGAAGAGAGGGCATTTCAAGTGAAAGAGACAGCAGCTAGTAATGACGAATATGTTCACTCGACAAGAAGATTTCAAGGAAGGGGCAGCTTTCGTGGAGGCTTTCGAGGTGGTCGAGGTCGCGGTAATGGCAGAGGTAGAGGAAGATAAAAAAGCAATCAATAAAAGTTCAGTTGCTCCATTCTTAAATTCTCCATTTTTGTTTTCAATTTTCTTATCAGCGTAATCCCTTTAAGCATCACAAAACCATCCTTAACACTACAATTCAGAGGATTTGTTCGCATACACCCTGAATTTGTGTCGTTTTGAAACTTGGGAGAGAACCCATCAAGACACAAACACTGAGGAGAGTTATTGCTATCACAGTTTGAGAATTTGGCGCATAATCCGTAACTCTCACACTCATCTATGGGTGCAGTTGCTATAGTCATCCAATCATTTGTTTCATCATTCCATTTGAACCTTTGCATAAGACAATATGGATTAATGAACCACAGAACAAAAACTGAACTGTTTTTGAGATCATACTTGAAGTAGACCTCATTTCTGTTGATAACAAATTGATAAGTGAAGATCGGGTTGGGCTTCAGAGGATATGTCCCAGTAAACCTTACTCCATTCCAAGATCCCACTCTGTACTTGAAGTTAAACCCGTCTTTTATGAAAAGCTGTGGATAACCACGCAGATCTACCTGTAAAGATAACTCGTTTCTTGCAGGATCATCAGGGCTTTTCCAGGCTGACAGGAACCGGTTAACTCCGGTTACTAAGTCAGCTCCTAATTTCATTCCTGGAAGATAGGTGTTTCTGGGGATGGTCAAAACTCTGCCACACGAACTTTTCTGAACTTCTATCATCCGCGTCTCTTACTACGAAATTTCCCGAGTTCAAGAGCTGCGCAACTTCAACCTGACCTGTCCTGATTGATGAATCTGACGGCCAAAACACATGATTAGTGGAATTGACAAGAATAAGATTAGCTTGTTGTGTGATATGTAGAGTAGCAGGAGCACTGGAAAGTGGAGTATGTCGATTGGCAACCCATACATAGGTACGAGGAGAAATATTGGTAAACCAAATCCCCAAGTACTTTTGATTGGGATCAGAAAGGCTGAAAAATCCCAATTGATAAGTAGTGTCAGGTGAAACAAGAGTATCTCCATCTCTTAAAGGTTGACTTGGGGATACACTGTCTAGTGTAGTGCAGATTCTTACTAACACAGACAAAAAAATCAGATAGAACAAATGAAGTCTGCCGAATTTATTTAATGGAAAATGCATCTCTGATAATGAAAAATATTTTTAATTTTGTTTCTTACAAAATACATGTCTAGTTAAATTAAGAAAAACAGAAGGGAACCTTTTCTTAGTCTTTACCGTGAAGAATGGAATGTAAGAACAGAGTCGTAAGAAATAGAGAGATATTTTGGACCATATAAATTACTTCTTTTTTAGGCTTAGATAAGAAATATATGAATAGGGAACGCGGAGAAAGGCAAGTAAAGTAAAACAGTACCAATCACATTTGTTCTGATCAATAAATCACTATTGCCTTACTATGGAGAAAAGAATTATGATAAAAAAGGAGAAAAGTATTTTGTAGGGTGTCTTGCTATTCTAGAATATGATCGTCTTAAGATATTTACTGTTGGAGAATTATCCAAAATAGCTTAGATAATCTCCGAAGTCATGAATAACACTTTCAGATTGAAACTAATTTGGTGGTTCTCCCAAATTTTTTAATCAGATAAAATCAGAGTAGAACTCAAGATCTTATAATGAATTTTTGTTGTGAAGATTAGTGAACCAGATTGCATAATACGTTGCCAAAAAAACTTTTGAAATCGTTGCCAATGGCAGATTTTTATAAGCATGAAATGAGCAATTGCTATCGTTCAAAGAAAAAGCATTATGAAAAGTCGTGTCCATTTGAGCAGTCGCAACGGTTCTGAATAGAAACGTTGCAAAAAATCGTTCCCGAACTCTCGCAACCTTAGTATCGTAATAGAACTCGAACAAGTGTTCACTCCGCACTCTCCTGACTTGTTCGATGAAATATTATGGTCGCATTGGTCAACTAATTGATCCGATTACACTAAAATACCAACAATCCTCCCCCATTTTAGTGTAATCCATAATTAACTAAACAAAATCACAACAAAACACAAACTTATGCATAAATGAAATATCATGATGATTGAATTTCATTTTAGTATATTACACATTCCAAATATTCGAATAACTAAAGGTGTTAATATGGATTGAACCTTTTTATCTATCTTGAATACATGAAGATAATATACATGTAAGTCAACATTCTAACATGTTCTTACTTGACACTATCTTTTACTAGCCTTGTGTCCTTATCCTTCATAAGCATATCAATGCTAAGTCCAAGCTTCTTGAAGAGGCTAACTTCATGCTCATATAGGTAGCCATTTTACTCTTGCACCTGCATATATATGCAATTTTTCAAAAAGGCTATTAAGAAGTTTAATTCAACCTCATTTACTTGCAGGTTTGAACACACACCTTGGGATGCGTTAATCAGAATGTTCCAATCTCTAGATGTCAAGCTTTCCTCATTGAATTCAACACCTAACATCATATTAGGTGGGAATTGGGTATCTCAACATGAGAGATTTTAGATGGACTTTAACCATATCCCCAAAGTCGACTTGTACACAAGATCTCTTCTTAACCCTTGGGTTAAATGATCGACTAAAATACGCTTACTATTTATGAATTCAGATTCCATTGTCGAATCACTCATACAAGTTTGTTTCTTAGACACCTAAGATATAACACCTCCCCTAAGAAGAAATACTTATCTACTTGTGGAAGAAATGTTCTCCTCATAAGAAATATAAATTGTATCCGAATAACCTTCAAATCGAATGAATCCATTAGAGTACTAACAGGAGAACAATTCTTGAAGTTAACATTATTCAAAATCTTCTAAATATAATGAGATTGAGAAATTGAAAATAACATTGTTCTTCCGCTTAATTCTCATACCAAGAATCACTTCAGCCTCCCCCAAATCCTTCATATCAAAACTAGATGATAACAAAAAAATTTATTTGTTTTATCAACCTGACTTTGGTTAATACCAAAAATCAACATATCATCCATACATAAGTAAATCAGAACTCCTTTACCAAAGTATCAAATTTGTTATATACCATTTATCCGCTTAGTTAATAACAAAACCACCAAACAAAATCACATCATCAAACTTTTGATGTCAAGCTTTTGGTGATTTTTTGAGTCCATATAACAATTTTCTTAGTTTGCATACCTTATTTTCATAACCTGACATATAAAACCCTTTCGGTTGTTTCATATAAATCTCCTTATTCAATTCACCATTTAGAAATGTAGAGTTTACATTCATTTGATGAATTATAAGGTTTTTCAAATTAATCCACAAATGAAAATTTTTGTAAATATGATTTCTAACATATATAACACATATATAATAAATAATTATCACACAAATAATTAATAGTCCTAAATATATTATTAAAAATATATTTAATGACATTATACCTCACATGTATAATAAAATTAATCCACCATATAATAATTAATTTTATATTAATGGTATATTTTCATTTAATATATTTATGTATTTAATACAAATGTATAAAGAAAATAATTATCTAAATTAATCAAACATATGAAATTTTTTATAATTATTTTCCAGTAGGTTCGAAATAATTTTCTAACTAATAGAAAATATTTTAAAAATTTAGAATCTAATTTTCCACAATTTTTGAGCATTTATTAACTTAAAATAAGTGAAAAACAATATTTTCTAAAACTCAAAAAATTATGAAAAAATCACCATTTAATCAAAAAAATATAAAATGGGGGGTGTAGCAAATTTTGGAGCCAAGCAACATCGTTTAGCATAACATATCGCGAAAACAAATCTAAACCGTTAGATTAGTGACACGTGTCAAGCAGCCAAAAAGCGAGCTTACATACAACGTGTCACACAGGAACGGAGGGTGAAACGGTACGCCGGTCTGGTCGCCAGCTTGTGAACCACACGCTCCGGGCGAGTGGGTAACCACCAGCGGCGCGTGTACTACACGCACCGCCTTCTAACCATTTTCCGGTGACCATACTTTGGAAATTCAACTCGTTTTCACTTTTCGAGTGTGTTGGTGCTGTCCGTTTAACAAAAAAATGAATGGAAATTTTACATTTACAAAAAACAACATGAAAATCGAAACTTTTTTTGGCGAAAACACATAAAATCCAGCCAAAACGAACCCAATCACTAATTCATTTTGTATGAAAACTAGAATAACATATTTTCTAGAAAATCATGCCCAAAACATGTTTATGTCGTTAAAATGCTCTAAAAACATGAAATTTTCTCAATTTTCACACTTTCTCCACGTAATTAACAAAGAACACGATTTTTGGAAGTTGTTTTGGCAACATTTTCTGGAATCTCGTTCACTTTTCTTCACAACAAAAATTCATTCTAAGTTCTTGAGTTTTACTCTGATTTTATCTGATTGAAAAATTTGGGAGAACCACTAAATTAGTTTCAATCTGAAAGTGTTATCACGACTTCAAAGATTATCCAAGTTATGTTTAGCAATTCCCCAACACACAATATACTTGAAATTAATATTTTTAACTAAATATCTTTCAATGCTTTTTATAAAAGTTGATATTTTTTTATACTTAGTTCAAATTATTAGTTTCATATATATTATGCCAATTTTATCCAATTTTATGCCTATTTTCAGTAGTAGTCCTATGTTAACTTCTATATGCTCATACAATAAAATAAAAGCAAGTGAAGGAAATAAATATTACAAAAGTTAGCGAGAAATGAAAAGACAGAAATAAAAATATTACAACCGCCTAGTTTACACGAGTTGTAAAAAATAAAAAAGAAATTACATTAAAAGGTAAGTATTCACATCCGGGTTCAACTTTAAGATTAAACTAAATCTTAAATCCTTACTTCATGAGAATTCCATTAATCACCTTGCAAAACTCAAAGAAAACATCAAATAATCATAACAAATAAAAATATTGCAAGAATGATGAAATGAAAAATTAAAAAGTGGTTAAATGATTTTACCCTCAAGTTTACCTTTGTAATATGATTCCGAGATGTTTGACTTGGACTTTGAGAATATTTGAACAATTATGATAAAAACATATTTTTGTTGATGAAAACAAAGAGAAATAAATTATTTATATAAAAAAATGTTTTGAAAGAACTCTTGTAAAATAAATTTTTTTATCAAATAAAAAAGAATAGCATAATAGCTAGAATTGTGTAAAAAATATGAAGCATACACAACAAATAAGAAGTTAGATAGACTGAAAACTTGTAATTTTTTATTAAATAACAAAATTCTTAGTTTATACACAGATTGAGTTTTGAACTAAGTTTAAGTGCTAAGTCCTGTTACAAGTCTAGACTATCTAATCTACATCTATGTTGAGAAGATTGCTATCCAGAACTTTTGGGTTGCTGTTGTTAACTTGAGAATTGAGACTGATGCTGGGCCTGAGGTTGAGGTTACTTTAGCAGAGGTGGCAGAGATGACTTGTTCAAATTTATAGTTATGAAAGCGTCTTCAGCTACCTTCTCCCCCTTTGTTATATATCCTTTCACAATTTGTTCAAGGTAGTTATTGAAGGAGTCCAAAGCAAATTGAAAGTCGTCCTTCTTTCCAATGATCAACGGAGAAATCTCTTGCTCTAGAATCTCTTTTCCCTTTGTAGTGAGGAATTCTTGATCGTTTAGCTTAGTGAGAAGCAAGTGATGGCACTAAGATAAATGAGCAATTTGGTCTAATCCCTAGCAAGCAAACTATTGAAAGTACTATAGAAGATCTCTAAAATCTGTAGCAGATAAGGCTATCAAATTGGCTTCCATATCTAGGATTCTTGGGCATATTGATGACATAGATCTAGTAGTGAAGTTAATATCCCTTGCATCATGAAATCCAATTGTCACCATTTGATCCACATTCCTTTGCATATCCTGTACTTTGCCCTTGTTGACATTTAGCTTTTTATACACTAAGAGACCATTGTAAGGGTCTAGGAACTTAGTAGGTTCAGGGAAGACCTTGCTAATAGCCTTGAAAATTTCCTTTTGCACCGTTTTGACAGATTCATCTGTGTTGTCATTGACTTCTTTACATACAGAATCAAATTAGTCAGTAAGAGCGTCAATGTTCAATACAGGCTTATCAGCTTTCTTGGCCACATCATCAACAATCCTAATCACCCGATCAAACTTCTTGTCATAGTTCACCTTCAGCTTGGATATACTTTTTAACAGCTTCACCACGTTGCGATTGATGTCCTTAGTGACTTCCACCTTTTTCAGCACATTTTCCTTCTTTTTATCTATGCTCTTCTTTATTTTGGCTTGTTCTTCACCAAACTTATAAAATTATATACCTTGAGTTACCATTGTGCCATTCAAGCTACTCAGCTGCTCAAGATCAACATCAACATTACCCTTTATCTATCCTACTACCACGTGTGCAAGAGTAGTAGATAAGGGGATAGAGGTGACGGCTGCACGGAGTTAACCTACAGAATCAAATAAGCTAATCAGGATCAAAGCCATCTTGTCCACTAGGCTTTTGGCACTTTCTTTTGCTAAGTGGTTACCAATCACAAATAAGCTTCCTTGAATCTTTTTAAGCTCTTCAAAGTAGATTAATTCAAAGGGAAGGCTTAAGTGTTCATCAAACTCAGGCAGCTTAGCTTTAGCCTTTGCGGATAAGTTTGTCAATTCTTGAGTTAGTTGCAATTTGCTTACTGCTCCATCCAACTCAGCATCGAACTTGAGTGTTGGGAATTTCTTCCTAGCCAACTCTCTTATCTGAGCAAGATGGCTGAATCAGCCATATCCTCTTGGACTGGCTTATTGCTGGAGGGAGGTACTTCACTGGTTGTAGAATTTACCTTGGTACCTTCCTTACTTGCTTTTCCATGTTGAGCAGAGTTCTCAGCATTAGGAACTTCTCTAATCAGAGGGATTAGTGGGGTAGAGGATGGTTATGAAGAAAGGTTAGATTCAGAAGTTTGTACATTTGAAGTAGGGGTTGGTTTAGGTTTTACAAGAGAAAAAATTAAAGAAGTTTGAGGAGGAGAAGGAGGAGGAGAGAAAGAATCTTGTGTTTGGTTTGGAGAGGAAGGAATATTTACTGAGGAATTTACAGTATTTTGAGTTTGGGAAGAAGAATTTATAGAAGAGATAGGAATTTCAGAACTTACAAGGATAGAATTTGAAGGATTTACATGTGAAGAAAGTTTAGGATTTACAGAAAAAATGGGGAAGGATTTAAGATTACCTTTGGGTTAGCTATATAACCCAAGGATGGATCAGCTTGAGGTACTTCAGGCTGAGTTGGAAGTGTCTTAGCCTAAGTGAAAGAATGTGTTCGGATGCTGGAATTAGGATGAGCAGATTCTTCCTGATTGAGGATTTCTATGGTTTCTCCAGCATCCTCATCACTATTCACCACTTGGACATTTTACTTTAGAGTGCGATTGGTGGCAATGCGCTTGCTCGGTGCCTTTTACCTTTGAGATTACTTCTTCTACGTGCGCAGTAGTACCATAACTAATGGTTTCAAGGTCCTCTTTACTTTTCTTTGAGTCCCCATGGCCTTTATCCTCTTTAACGATAACCAGCTTGTGCTTCCTTTAGCGCAAAGTCTCTCTTCCTCTATGGCATCTTCTTCTTCCTAAACTTACTGATTTTCCACAGTTTCCCTTTGAGTGTGAGTTTTGGTCTTCATTTGCTTCCTTTGCCATGTTAGGGGCTTGGTAGGCGTATCTCCTGCCCTTGTTTTTTACTGGTGTCTTCCTTTCCCTTTAGGAGGTAGCTTTTGGTTTATTTGAGGTTGGAGCAGAGGCGGTAGAAATTGGTCCAATCTTCGTAGAAAGAGGAATGTTTTCATTGGTATCTTTGCTGCTCTTCTCAAAATCCACCATGAAGCTATCTTCATCCTCCTTAGCCACATTCACAAGCACTACTCTAGTACAACCTTAACATTTCTTTTAGCATCTTGGGCCTTAGTGTACCAAGTATGTACTTGATCATGATACAATTTGCTAAAGTGCATCATAATTAATGTCTTTACTGGGAAAACTGTCTCCCTTGGACCAGTTCAATTTCTTACCTTCGACCATATGGTAGATCACACACCTCTCGAAATAAGTGCTGCTGGTGAGAGATCCCGTCTTGGTTAGCAGCAACTTCACAAACTTATGGCACGCCCTTACTACCCAGCTTCATCTCCATTTCTCCTAAGCTGAGTTCCCTTGCATGGTATATTAAGGATACTTCCCAATATCCTGGAGTAGATGAGATGGGAATTTCCTTCGATTTCCTCTAGAAGCACATCATTATACCCTTGAATGGTATATAGATTCTCGAAGAAGCTTCTGATCAAGCAAAAAATGGCTAGTCCTTCCATCTGTAGAATCTAGCTTAGGTCTTACTACTTGATTACTCTATGAAGGATCATGTTTCTCAATAGTCCTTCATAGTCCATTTCATAAACATGGCAAAAATCCAGGTTTGATCCCCATTTCACTTTAGTGAAGACTATTCTAGTGGGGAACGTGATCTTCTCTTGCTTTCCTTTAACATTCACATAGATGCTCCTCTTTGAGTTGCTATGAAGGATAAAGGTTCTTTTGTTAGTCTCCACTTGAGAAAGTGAATTTGAGAGAAAGAGAGATTTAGGGTTCTTTTGCAATTGAAATGATTGAGATTTCACAAATGCAAGTAACCTCTCTCTTCAACACTTACAGCTTTTATAGACCTCTCCAACTTGTTGTGGTATGTGGCGCTCATAAAAAACAAGATCAAAATTAACATTAAGATTAACACTTAAATAACTAACATAGTAAAACTGTGAGTTTAGCATTAGAAGGTTCCAATTCAAAAACACCTTTTGAATACGTGGGTTTTTTATTTTTTTACCACGAAATCGAATCTCACAGTGTTACTTTAAATTATAAACAATGTTAAATACATGTTACCTCATTTAGCTAAGTTAAGATTTGATTTCCAACACTTAGCTAAAATTCTTGATTTTTGTTCTGTAGAACCCAAGTTAATAGTACCTCACTCTACTTAATAGGTTTGGAAATAGTAAACTGTCTAGGTTAGTGAAATTAATTGAGTACTAAGTAGACTCTTAATTAATAAAGCTGACTTGAGTCTATTTAAGGGAAAACAACTCAGTTTTGTTGTGTAATTAATTAAGTTATGGCTTAGTGTAGGAAAAGTTGAGTCTGTACTGAGTACTACGTAGTTTAGAGTTATTTCACTCAGCTCATGTTGAGTCCTGCTTTTAGTTAATTAAAAGCACTTTCTTTGACACGTAGAGACTTTATGACACATGTGCTACTAACATCATTTCTAAAGGAATAGAAAATTCCTTAGTTACTTTTCAAGAGAAAAGGCGCTGAAATTAATGAAGATTCTAGTGGTCCTCACATCGCAAAAAGTTTCAGTACGAAATGTCGGGGATTCTTCACTATAGTCCAAGTAAAGGGAATTCTCTGTCATGTGCCACATCTTAAGTGTCTCCGCGCGACACTGTCAATGCCAGAAAGGTTAACCAATTGGAAGACTCCACGTTGCATTCTCGCGCGCATCTCTTAGAACTAGATTGCTTGAAGACAAATGAGAAATGGTGAACGGAATTTTATCGCACCTCAACATTCAAATTTCTATCTCTAAATGTCCTAGATTCTGTCTCCAACGGGAAGATTCAAAAGATTTGAAGAGATGAGAAATTGAAGATCAGGGACCTAGTAAAGTTTGCAATGGCTACTTTGCAGAGCTTCAAAGTTTAAATAGAAGATTGGACCAAACATTTAAACTTAGTGAATAACCTTGAATTTCTTAAGAGCTAAAACACTATGCAATTTACTCAAGCTTTCAAAGAAATTCCATCACAAGAAATCAACAAACATTAAAGTTCATATATGTTTGTAATAGAGAGATTTACTTAGATTAACATAGTAAGGATTCAATAGCTCTATAAGTTAAATCCAGTTCACTTTTTTATTTTAATCTGAGTGTCAGTTTGGGAAGGGTACCCCAAACTAAGTTGAGCGACAGTTAGAAAGGAGGGTACTTTTTGTAATCTTGTCTACCAGTTGTAAAGGCTTCTTCGCTTATTGAAGGGATAAATCACTAGTGGATTAGAGCTCAGAGATGGTATCCGAGGACTGGAGGTAGGTTAGGGGCCGAACCAGGATAAATCTCAAGTGTTGTTGTTCTATCTTTAAGCATTAGCTTTAGCAGTGATCAGCTCATCCATCACATTTTCTCTTAGTTATTTATTTGCTTGTTATCCGATCTATGCTGAGTAGCCTTACTCAGCTAAAGATTGAAGATAAACTATGCTAGCAAAGCTGAGTACGATTTTATATTACACTAAGCACGCATATAAAAACTGAACTTGGAGAATATTTTTGAAAATATTAAAAGTAACCAAGATAAAGCATTCACCCCCCTGCTATTGTTAAGAGCCTGTTTATGGATCAACAAGTGGTATCAGAGCAGTTACTCAACTTTTAGACTAACCGTCTTTGAGTCAAAATTCATAAATGGCTTACAACAACTTTAGTTCCGGTTCCAGTCAGTTAGTTCTCCTTAAGGGGGGAATGTCTATTACTAGACCACCTCTATTTAATGGTAATCACTATACTTTCTGGAAAAATCGCATGAAAAGTTTCATCCATTCTCAAAGCATGAAAGCCTGGCTCGCTATCGAGGTTGGTCCTAGAGTTCCCACATTTGTGAGGAACAGAGTGCATGTGCTAGTAGATCTAGAGGACTACGATGATGTTAACCTGAGGCTTCTCAAAGAGAATGCCGTAGGGATTAATTACTTACACTGTGCGTTAGATCCTACTGAGTTCAACAGGGTCTTAAGATGTGAAATAGCACATGAAATCTAGAAGAAGATGGAGATTACCTACGAGGGGATTAACAAGGTCAAAGAGTCAAAGATCAATCCCATGCTGAGGGAGTATGAGATGTTCTCCATGGGCGCCACTGAGGGTATTCAGAGCATGAATACCAGGTTCATTAACATTGTTAATGAAATTAAGAGGCTTAGAAAGGAGTTCACCGAAGAGGAGCTCATCAAGAAGATTATCCACACTCTTAACTTAGAGTGGGATTCTAAGAAAAGTGCCATTGAAGAAGCTCATGACCTTAAGACCTACAATTATGATGAGCTGATAGGCACCTTACTAACTCATGAGATGTCTCTGAGGAAGTACTTAGATGACTCCAAGAGGAATCGAGGCAAGGAGGGCAAAGCCATTATATTTAAAGCAAATTCATCAGATGAGTCCACTAGTTGCAACTTTGATGAGCAAATAGCCCTTCTAACTAGGCGTTTCAAATGCTTCATTAAGAAGGATGGGAAGTTTAACAACAAGAAGAAGTTTCCCTCTAAAATCAAGTTAACTCAGCACCAGCGAGGAGCTGAGGAAGGATTGAAGAAGGAGCATAGTAAAGACATCAATTATTTTGGCTGTGGAGAGAAAGGCCACATCTAGTCTAGCTATCCCAAGGTGAAGAAGGATATGTTTAAGAAGTAATTCTCCAAGAAAAATGAGGCACTTGCTGCCTCTTGGAGCTACTTAGAAGAATCATCATCAATTGATGAGGAAGCTACTAATTCGGCCAACCTCTGCTTGATGGCCATAGAAGATCATCGGGGTAAAGGCTCAACATCTACCTCTGGTAGAGATCATTTTATTGTCAACTCTGAAGCTGAGCGCAATAAAGGAAAAGCTCCTCAAGCTGAGATACATTCTGAGATTCCTTTATCTATGAATGAGTTCACCCAGGCTCTCTTTGATGTTATAAAACTGACTAATAAGTCAATGAAGAACATCAAAGAGTTAGTGAGGAGAAGTGATGATATGGAAGACACTAGTGCTTCTTTATCACTTGATATCCGCTATAGTTTGAATCATTTTTATACTTCATATAAAATATTTCACGTGGTATGTAGTTGTTTTTTATGCAAATGCAGATACTAGGTAAATCTTGGGAGTAAAATGATCAAAAGTGGAATTCAATAAAAATAGAGTGAAAAAGGTGCAAAAAGATGCGTGGAACTTAAAGATTTGGCTTAAGATTGAAGCCGTCAAAGATCGGTGAAGTTACAAGGAGATTTCTGAAGAAAACTCAATTCACGGTCATGACAATCATTCGCGGTCACGACCTGGTCACTTCAGAAAAAAAATCTACCAACAAAAGATTCACGGTCGTTGTGAGCAGGCGACATGGAGCGGTGGGCCGAGAGCGTGCAGGGTTCATAGGCGCGGTCCACCGGGGTGTTTTGAAGAAAGGAAGGAAGAAGAAAAAGCACCGGGTCTGGGACCCAGGAAAAAAGGGTTTGAAAGATAAAAAGGCGAAAATGTTTTAGATCGGTTCGAACCCGAATCCGCCGTCTCTCAGTGTGGAGTCGCCACCTGGATTAGCTCTTTCCAGGAATTAGAGTCTTGTGAGGTTTAACGTCCGGGGGACGGCCCACCAAGACACAGAGATTCAGGTCCGGGATAAGTTGCTTATTTCTTAAGTGACCACAATATATTACATCTACAGAAAACCGTTTTCTTTTAATTATGCATATTCGCACTTAGTTCATTTTTGAAGTTAAATGCATGATTCACGTATTGCGAAATAATAAATCATTCACAAAGCCGAAAAATAAACCATCCACCAAACAGTAAGTAAGTGAGGAAAGTAAATGCGGAAAAATAAAATTACAGGGCTTAAGAAATAAGGGGATGCAGCCGCCTGCTACCCTATTAATTACATTTCCCATAAAATATGTGCAATACCCGAAGGAAAATAAATCCTAAACATGCATCTAGCCTGCATCCACAAAGGTTAGCACAGGGGATATATCACGTATGCTCGATTTGATTTTGCGAGGCCCGTGTGGCCTAATTAAAAGATCGGCGATTTAAAGTGGTTAATATAAATAAAAATAGTTCATTTTTATTTACATGTATGTTGGTCAATTTTATTAGTGAAAATGACCGCATGGCAAGTAATGAGGTCTGTTATCCGGGAATATGTTTTAATTCCCTTCGTTGGGGTATTCTAATACAGAATTTAAAAAGAAATAAAAGAAGAAGAAGGAGAATTACAACATTATTTACAATAATAAGGAATAAAAATAATTCCTAGGTTAAAAATAAAAATTAAAAAGAAGAAAAGGAGGAACACGAAATAAGCAGCTCTAGGAACTCAGAGGCTTTACCCTTTTGACGTAAAACCACTTCGGCGTGTCCGTTAGATCCCCGGGAGCGTTCCTTGTTCATTTTTTGTAGTTTAGGTGAAAAGGCTGATGCAAAAAAGTCCAAAAATCTCCGTTTAATTCCTGGATTTTTAAAGTAATTTAATTAAAAAAAGATTGTTTTGTTGGAAAATAAAGTGTTTATTTATCCAAAAGATAATTAGACTCGGGTTCTAAATTGGTTTTAGAACCGAGAATATCTGAGGATTTAAGAAGAAAAGACGAAGAAATTTGATTTCAAAGATGAAGAAATTTGGGATCCGAAAGTGTTTCTTGATCCAATAAAAAAGTTAGAAGAAAGTAATAAAAAACGTTTTTAATTTTTGTTCTGAAAGAGAGGATTTTTCTCTTTGAATTTTCCCCGTCCCCTTATACTGAAAAAGAACCGACTATTTATAGATGAAAAAGTCCCGAAAAATCCAAAACAAAGAGCCTCACACGCGAGGGGTCTCGCGTGCGGGACTCCCTCGCGAGGCCTCGCGGGGTCTCCCGCGAGGCTCCCTCGCGAGGGCCGCGAGGGACCCTCGCGGGAATCCCCGCGAGGGTCGCCTAGGACCCTCGCGAGGAAGCCCCACGAGGGTCGCTAGGGACCCTTGCGGGGATCCCCGCGAGGGTCCTAGGCGACCCTCGCAGGGAAGCCCCGCAAGGGTCGCTAAGGACCCTCGCGGGGATCCCCGCGAGGGTACCACACGACCTTCGCATGGAGTGCGGGTTGCCTCGCCCAGCTTTGCGCGAGGCTGCCATTCACGAGGCTGTCTCGCGCAGCCTCGCACAGGATTTTTTTTATTTATATTTTTTTTAGTTAAATAATTTAAAATGTCTGAGGAGGATTCCGATATGAAGATCGTCGGATCGTTAGATTCGAGGAAAAATTTCCTGAAAAGCCGTCATCATTGAACGCGCGAGCTGGTACAAAATCACGTGCTCACAGCTGCCCCTCGTTTGATAATTGCTGGTTGTATAACCAGTATTATCACACGAAAAGAGAGGAGGGATTAAGAATATACCTGATTGATGCGGCTAGTGACTTCTTTTTCCCAATTGGTGATGACATAAGCCTTCCTTTCTGGCGCTGTGTCTTCATAGGGTTTGATACCCCTTGTGGGCGGGTCGACCGTTTCTTTCTACGGCGTCCCTGTTGTGGTCGGCAACCGTTTCATTCTTCGGTTGAGACTGTTTCATTCTTCAATCATTGAGATAACCGTTTCCTTTTTCGGTTGTGTTTTGACCTGTTTCCTGTAACAAATCAGATAATGTTAATACATTTTTATGATGGTTGTTTTAATTGTTTGATTGAGTTTATGTGAAGCAAAAATTTTTGCCCCTTCAATCAAAAATTAAAACATGAGGAATAAATAAGTTAAATAGAAATTCGGGAATGTCCCGAGAACCGCTCCGTTGTAGGAGGCTTTTGTTTCAATGTTGACTTTAGGCTTGAGTGGGCCTCCGTCTTGCTTGTAGATTCCTCATGTGGAGGTGGAGGCATCTTCTTTACTTGTAGATGACATGATGCGAATGTTATGTATGCATGTTTTATGCATGAACAATATTTATCATATGATGTATGTTCGTCTAGGCGTCGTGGGC